>JANAVB010016336.1:0-41041 GCA_029216955.1 Iris pallida | reverse complement strand
TATAAACGTGCGTTGCACCTAAATAAATATAATTGCAAAAGATTGTTGGAACTTACTTTTATAACAATCATATTTGTTGGAAGTTACATTTTATATTTAATTTTTGGCTAATTGCTAATTGCTACCCTCAACTATCACACTTTTTCAAGTTGATACCCTAAACTTTTTTTCGTAACAGATTGATACCTCAACTATTTTTTTTTCAACTTATACCTAACATTTTAAAAAACCCCAAATCCCTTCCCTTCCCTCCTCCACCCCCTCCCCCACTCCGGCCACCCCCCTGCTAGCTCCGGCCAACGCCGACTCTCCGCCGCTGTTCCCGCGCCCCTCCAGCGCACGCGGCCACCCGCGCCCCTGGTCCAGCGACCACGCCCTCCGCGGATCCCCCGACGCCCTCCGGCCAGCGCCGCGCCGACCCAGCGCGCCCCCTCGCGCACACGGCCGACCGGCCTCCGCCGACCAGGCCACCTGAAGCGAGCAGGGGGGTGGGGGGGGGGGGGAGCTGCGGCCGTAGCTAGCAGAGGGGGGAGGGTGGGGGGGGGGGGGGGGGGGGGCGGGGCGAAGCGAGCACGGGGGAGGGGGGTTAGGGGTAGGGGCATTTTGTCCAAATAATGTCTGGGTATCAAGTTGTTACAAAAAAAGTTTAGGGTTCAACTTGAAAAAGTGTGATAGTGAGGGTAGCAATTAGCAATTAAGCCTTAATTTTTTAATTTGTTTGGGACGTGCCTTGCACGTGCACACTACTAGTAGTTCCAAAAGATTTTATGACGTTGAGAAATATAATTCGCTCTCTCGTTCTTGACAGCTAAGAAACGACTTCACCTCAAGAAAACTCCTCCTCCTCCTCCCACAGCGTCCAACAGTCTCAGTTCAATGGAAGAAATGAAGGACAAAATGAAGGGCTTCGTGAAGAAAGTAACCCCTTCTTCCTCCTCCAAATTCACAGGCAGGCAAGGCAGAGTCCTCGGCACCTCCTCCTCTTCCTCTTCGTCTCCCGCCAGCTCCGTCAACTCCCGCCTCCTCAACCCCCCACAAACCCTAACCCTAACCCTAAACCAAACCCCTCCCCGGACCCCGGAACCCCCCTCCGATCCCGACTCCCCCGCCGCCGAATCGGTCCGAGGTTCCTCCGCCGGTCCGAGGGAGGAGGCGGTGGACATCGCTCTGAGGCTGCTGAGGAACGTGGCCGGGAGCCCGGGAGCGAGAAGTTCAGGAGGATCCGGATGGGGAACCGAAGATCAGGGAGGCGGTCGGGGACGACGCCGAGGGGTGGGCGGGGGTGCTGGAGAGCGTCGGGTTCACGTTCGGGGAGGAGGAGGGGGAGGTCTGGGCGACAATGGGGGTGCCGACGGAGGAGATGGTTGTCGGGATCAAGGAGGCGGTGGCGGTGCTGGAGCGGTGGAAGGAGAAGGATTCGAAGGGCAGCGGCGGAGCAGATGCGGCGGCCGCGCCGAAGCCCGACGCGGCGGTCGAGACGAAGCCGGTCGATCGGCAGGTAATCGTTGCATTCTTGATATCTATATATACATGTAGATGATTGTTTGGGCTGTGTTTGCGAGATTCCTAGGTTTATAGTTTTATTGCGTATGGCTTAGAAATACATGAGTGAGAGAGAGAGAGAGAAAATGATGGAAATAGGTAATTCCACAAGCCCCCAAAACTACATTCCCACTGGAAATGGAAACACCAACATATGTTTTGGGGGATATGTTCCCAATTTAGACAAGGGGCCGAGACATTTGTGGATAGCTAGGTGCTCGATAGCAAGCGGAAGAGTCACTTATTATAAGCCAAGGTGTGCCTTCGTCAAAGAACCGAGACTTTGGGGCAGCCATGTGATTTTGTGGAAGTTCGTTTTGTGATTTCTTGACAATATTATACTATGATTTGAATCTTGATAGATTGAAGACACGAGGAAGCTCAAGATATATTTAGGACACTTTATAAAAGCGATAGATCCTAGCTGCAGATTATTCCAATTTTGTTCTAGAGCTTGTGTCTTGTGTTAATTTTCTTTTTCTTCTGGGGGAAGTAGATTGTAATGGCGTCTTTGTTCTGTTGATCTTTGTTAAAGAACACTGGGGGAGTTTTTTTTTCCCATCGTTTATTTCTAAAATAATATGTTCCCCGTTTTCTTGGAAATTTGCATTATCTGGAATCTAAAATGCCCAGGTAATTTTTTTTAATAACAAGAAACGTTATTTTGATATTTATATATGTAGATGCTGTTTAAGTTGATATCGTGTTGTTTCATGTGAGAGGATTATCCTTGGAATCCCATCATAGTGGATTGAGTGGAATGCTCGATCTTGGTAGCTATGTTGATTCTAGTTGCTTGCTGAATAAGAACTGCTTGATTGCACAAATATGATTTTTGCAGGCAGGAAATAGAGGCTTACCACGTATGCATTGAAGTCTATCACTGCTGTTTAGATGTTAGTTCCAGACTAAACTTTAGAGTAGTTACAATGAAACAAAGCTCAGCATTAGGACAAAGGGATGTTGGATGTCGTCATAAAACTGGCAAACTGGTACCTGGAGAATGCAACTTGATGACGTTCCTCTGGAGGAGCCGACAAATGTTGGTGCATCTAAGATTTTTTATTTGGGGTATCAAGTGCACAATGTTGGTAAACTTATCCGTGAATAGTTATTTATAGCTAGCATTCTCAATCTCTCGTGATCTTTAGGAGAATAACTGGCTAGTAGAATCCAATATGTTTTTACCTTGTCCTCCACGTGTGAGAAGGCTCCACGTGTGAGAAGGCCAAACCCTAATAATATTTGAATTTTAGATAGTATTACAACTCTGACTGACTGACTATCATCATGGGGAGGGTATGTGCCTGATGCGCGTACCTGCTTGGCCTTCATGTTAGGACACCTGCTCAGTGACTCCTTGGTAGAAACTTCATAGTTGATATTGAGCACCTTGGATATTCTCAATCAACCAAACCCAATTTTCTTACTCCACGCTTCTTCAGGTGGCAAGTTTTTTTTTTCTAGATATGGCCGGTCATTAATGACCGTACATGTCCTGGGCTACTAGCATTGTCACGTCACAGAACCAGAATACCGGCAAGTAGGGACGGACCAAGCCAACTACGTATACTAAAGTACTCCAGTACCCTGAGATACGGTCAAAGCTGTAGATATGTGGATTACTACTGTGAGACTCGTCTCACAGTATCGGTATTTATATACGGATACGTATTTTGTAGTATATTTTGTATTTTCTTGGTTTTCGTAACGCTTTAAATTTTTTCCTAACTTATAGATTTTTCCTTGGCCGGCATACCGCCAGTATACCGGAGTATACCGACGGCATACCGTCCAGACAGATTTTCCACATTTTAGATATTTTCGATTTCAGATATTTTCATGAATAGTGTTTCCGATATTTTCGTGAATAGTGTTTTAGATATTTTGATCAATAGTGTTTAGATATTTTCATGAATAGTATAGATGCACCCTATTACCCATTGGATATTTGGTTTTGTTTTGATGGTTAGGATTGACTTAGATCTTCACATGGATCACCATCCGACGGCTAAGATTAATTCTCCTTTCTATATATACCATTTCACTTTCTCTCTCCTCCCTCTTTTCATTCTCTTCACTCTCTCTTCATTTCTTCTTCCCTTCTCTCCCCCTTGGAGCTTGCCAAGAGCTTGGCCTTGAGGCCTTGGGTGTGGTGTCTAACCCCCCTAGGAGGAGGAGTAGAAGATTAGGCTTGGAGCTTAACCTAGGCAAGTACATCTTGCCAAATCTATGAACCATATTGTTTTGTTGTCATTTTTGTTTTCCTTGGTATTAAATGCTTAGAATTTTTCCAAACTCATTTTGTTAAATATGTTTTCCTTATGATTCTCGTATATATGCATGTTTTCCAAAATTTATTTAAGCAAGGTTTTGATTTTCTGTTAAAACCCAATATGGACTTAGTAGAAAACTTGGTATCAAGAGTGATACTAGTGTTACCATCATGTATCTTGATCACATATACATATATGAGTCCCTCACCAAGTTTGTATATCATGGATTTTGAGTTTGGTGGCAATCGGAACCCGTTTCGGTGTCCCGAGAACCTATTTTTGGGAGTATTTTGAGGTATTAATCTATCAAATATTTTGATTCATGAAAACTAATACTTCCATGTTGTAGGAAATTCAATTCTATGCAATTTTGACTTTTGAAAATCCGAATTTCGATTTAAAATGAAGTTTTTATGGCCGAAACAAGTTTTGAGTTCAAAAATCAACTTTCTGTGACGATTCGGAAAATCCGTCGGAAATTCGCAGAAATCCGTCGGAAAATCCGAACTTGCACCACAAAACTTGCTGTGACATTACGGAAAATCCGTCGGAAATCCGCAATAATCCGCCGGATAATCCGGTTAGGCTATTTTTGTCTGTTTTTGCCCGTTTCTGCTCGTTTTTGTCCGTTTTTGATATTTTCTTCGATTGTAATGATTTCTTAACATGATTAGATGATCTTGCATAGTTAGAAAATGATTGTACACCCTATATACACTTGATACTAGCACATGTTCAATCGTTTCATTGAAATGTACTTAGCTTTAATTATTCTTCTTCCACATGCCATGATATGTCTTTTTGATAGATTCTTTCTTACAAGCTATGATAATTGTTACATGTCTTCTTTGCTTACATGGCAGTGGTCCGTCGTGGCGCACTCTTCTTACATGCCTTCTTTGTCTACTAGATAGTGACCCGTCGTGGTGCACTCTTATACATGTCTTTCTTTACTTACATGATAGTGGCCTGTCATGGCGCACTCTTGATTCCAGTACATGTCTTGCTCCTTGATAGTGGCTCGTCGTAGCGCACTCCTGGCTTCTTGTCTATTATACTTTTCTTGTTGTGGCTTGTTATGGTGCACAATCTTGCTTGTCTTGTCCAGTCTTGCATGTCTCATGTCTAGGATGGATTCTGCGGAATGCCACACCCAGAATCCAACAAGAAAATGTTAAGGACTAAACAACTAGCTTGATTACTTAGATCATTGAGAATTTCCCAGTAACCTGTTGCCCCTTTGGTCTTGGCATTATATATATATATTGGGATTTGGAGCTATCTGTCATGATGAGCACACTTCCAGCGCACCGTCGAGTGTTGCACCGGGTACATTTGTCTCCTGGGCGATGTATCCACCACTATAGGATACATTTGTCTCCTGGGCGATGTATCCACTATTACCATTGGCTTGGACCATTCAGGTAGTAGCAGGCAGGAGCTGGACTTGGAATTCTCAGACTTGTATTTGTTAGTAATTAGGATTGTGACAACCCTAGTTAGCTAATGTATAAAGCCGTACTCATTGCTTGGCCGTGACTATTGTATGGAGTCCAGTCTAGTCTAGTTTGTCTAGGCAGTGTTCGGATTTGTTTATTTTCAGTACATCCTTGTTTATGCTTTACTTTTGCCGGTAAATGATTAGATACTAAAGTTCTGTTCAGGAGAAGGGTTACAACCCCGGTCCTTGTTTGGTTTACGGATTGTAACTTGGGTTCCAGAATAGTTCCTAAGTTATCTAATCATTTTTCGTTCTATATAGACTCTACATGCTCACATGCTCCAGTTACCTACATGCTCACATGTCCCGGCTACTTAACATGTTCACATGTCTAGTTTATCTTTCATGTTCACATGCTTTCTTTCCTTACATGTACACAGTTTACATTATGTCACATGTCCTTTACTTTATGCTACATGTTGCTTTACTTATTGTCCTTCTATTCTCGGGATAAGTGCATTGGTAGTGCACGAGTCTCGATTAGTACTTACTCATCTCTCTCTCTATCCATTGCTATGATTTGCATGCTGGTTTTAGTTCATAGTTTGGCTTCCTTTGTGGTACTTGCTATTGGGGGTCTGACCCCACTGGTTTTGCATTGACCAGATCTGATAGAGGAGCCCGGAGGATCTTCCGTACCTTCCACTCGTTGGTGATTACCCAGAGCACCAGAGTACCTTAGTTGGTTTTCTATTTCATTCTCCCACTAGTTATGTACATTATTCTTTTGTGGCATTTAGCCTCCGAGCACGTGTTTAGCTCGTGTTTTGGACTTGACATCTAGCCTACGGGTCAGAACATGATTTGCGTATTCTAGACTATAGCTAGAGCTTATCATGTATGACTATTACTCTTGCTAGTCTTCACTGTGTATTACTAGCTTCATGATCATTGATATATGATAGTTTGGGATGCTTTACTATTTTATATTCCAGTTGATCTTACTTCTTGTACATTGTTTACTGCCTGTGATTGAGATACCTAGGATTGCTTGACCTAGGATCGACTGTTGGCTTGTAGTAGTAACCCCCATCTATACAGCTTATACGTTATTTCGAAGTACTGGAGTACTTTGGTATACGTAGCTGGCCTGGTCCGTTCCTACTTGCCAGTATTCTGGTTCTGGGACGTGACAACTACTACAAGCCAACAATCAATTTTAGGTTAAGCAATCCTAGATATCTCAATAACATGCAAGTAAGTAAAGTACAATAGCATGATCATCATGCATATAAGACAGTAAAGCGTCCCAAACTATAATATATAGATGACCATGAAGCTAGTAATACAAAATGAAGGACTAGCAAGAGTGTAAGTCATACATGATCAAGTCTAGCTGCAGTCTAGTATATACAGATCATGTTATGTCCGTAGGCTAAATGTTGAGGTCCAATACACGAGCTAAACACGTGCTCGGTGGCTAAACGCCTCAAAAGAATATGTACAAAAATTTAGAGGATGGAGGAAAGAAAATCCACTCAGGTACCCTGGTGCTCCGGGTGGTCACCATCAAGTAAAAGGTCCGAAAGATCCTTGGGCTCCTCTACAAGATCTGGCCAAACAAAACCAGTGGATTCAGACCCCATATAGCAAGTACCACAAAGAAAACCAAATTATGAACTAAAACTAGCATGCAATCATAACCATACTAAAATAAAGACAGTAAAAGCAGGCATGAATAATGTAAAGGTACCACAGTGTATATGAAAGGAAACTGGAAACATATAGTGAAGCCGGATATGCAAATATGTAAGTGAAACCAAGCATGCGATCATGTAAGGTGAAGCCGAGCAAGTAAGCATGTAAGTGAAGCCGAGTATGTGATCATGGCAAGACTAATAAACATGTATAAGAACATGCGGGATCTAGATACAGGAAATAAACAAAGCTGGAACAAGACAAGACTAGACAAGTCTGGACTAGACGGGACTGGACTCTATCCATTAATCACGACCAAGCAATGGACACGGTTTGATACATTAGCTAACTAGGGTTATCACAATCCTAATTACTAAAATATTCAGTTTGAGAAATCCAATCCGGCAGTCCGTCCTGCAAACTATCCAACTTATCCAGGCCGCAGATACAAGAATATATATATATATATATATATATATATATATATATATATATATATATATATATAGAGAGAGAGAGAGAGAGAGAGAGCAGATACACCGGCTAGGAGACGTGTATCCTAAAGGGTAAACTCCACACGACGACGAGCTAATATAGTAATCATGTATACTGGAATTGTCCCACTCGACGGTGAGCTAGAAACGTACCTCTCACGACGGAGAGCAACAGATCCATGGTAAAGGCCGGAACCGAAAAAATCTTCCCTCCCAATGCATTAGATAATCAACCTAGTTGTTTGGTCCTTAACATTTTCATTAAGGATTTCGGGTGTGGCATTCCGCAGAATCCATCCTAGACATGATACATGTAATACTAGACAAGACGAGCAATAATGCACTATAACAAACCACAACAGGAATATACAGGTATCGGGAACAGGAGTGCGCTACAACGAGCCTCTATAAATCAGGCTAGACAGTACATGAATCAGGAGTGCGCTATGACAAGTCCTTATAACAGACTAGACAATACAAGAATCAAGAGTGCGTCACGATGGACCACTATCAGATAGGTAAGACAATATACGTACAAGATAAGCAGGATAGCAACTACGTGCTCAAGAATCATGATGAGGACTAGATAATACAGTACAAGAAATTCAGGCATGCATGACAGTACATAACATGAAACATGACATGACATATACAGTAAAACAATAAACAGAAAGAAAATCGAAAAACTGGAACAAAATAAGGAAATAACAAACTTGGGGTACCCTCACAGTATGCCGACGGTATACTCCAGTATATCGGCGCAACGGTATGCCGATTTGGGACTGCCATAAGTTCTCTGTCAAATTTTTAGTGCTGCACCGGTATACCGTCGGTACAGACCAGTACACCGGCGGTATGTCGATATTTGTCACAAGAAGTTTCCAATCTAAAAGGGGCCACAAAACCGGTATGCCGTCGGTATACGCTAGTATACCGTCAGTATGCCGTTTCTGTCCGAATAACAATACTAAGGACATGAAACAAGTTCCGAAATCCAAATCTCTTTCCGAAAGTTGCAATAACCATTTATAGATGTTAAGTGTTATATTAGAGTTATTAGTTATGGACTTTAGTCCCACATTGCTTAGAATAATAGGAGAGGGGGCTAGCCTCTCCTATATATATATAGTCTCTCATCAATAATAGATCCTCCTATTATTTTCAACTCTACATGGTATCATAGCCAAAATCCTAGCTGTCACCCACCACCCTCTCTCTCTCCACAAAATCCTACACCTACCCGCCAAAATCCAATCCGGCAGTCCGTCCTGCAAACTATCCAACTTATCCAGGCCGTAGATACAAGAATATATATATATATATATATATATATATATATATATAGAGAGAGAGAGAGAGAGGAGAGAGAGAGAGAGAGCAGATACACCGGTTAGGAGACGTGTATCCTAAAGGGTAAACTCCACACGACGACGAGCTAAATATAGTAATCATGTATACTGGAATTGTCCCACTCGACGGTGAGCTAGAAACGTACCTCTCACGACGGAGAGCAACAGATCCATGGTAAAGGCCGGAACCGAAAAAATCTTCCCTCCCAATGCATTAGATAATCAACCTAGTTGTTTGGTCCTTAACATTTTCATTAAGGATTTCGGGTGTGGCATTCCGCAGAATCCATCCTAGACATGATACATGTAATACTAGACAAGACGAGCAATAATGCACTATAACAAACCACAACAGGAATATACAGGTATTGGGAACAGGAGTGCGCTACAACGAGCCTCTATAAATCAGGCTAGACAGTACATGAATCAGGAGTGCGCTATGACAAGTCCTTATAACAGACTAGACAATACAAGAATCAAGAGTGCGTCACGATGGACCACTATCAGGTAGGTAAGACAATATACGTACAAGATAAGCAGGATAGCAACTACGTGCTCAAGAAATCATGATGAGGACTAGATAATACAGTACAAGAAATTCAGGCATGCATGACAGTACATAACATGAAACATGACATGACATATACAGTTAAAACAATAAACAGAAAGAAAATCGAAAAACTGGAACAAAATAAGGAAATAACAAACTTGGGGTACCCTCACAGTATGCCGACGGTATACTCCAGTATATCGGCGCAACGGTATGCCGATTTGGGACTGCCATAAGTTCTCTGTCAAATTTTTAGTGCTGCACCGGTTATACCGTCGGTACAGACCAGTACACCGGCGGTATGTCGATATTTGTCACAAGAAGTTTCCAATCTAAAGGGGCCACAAAACCGGTATGCCGTCGGTATACGCTAGTATACCGTCAGTATGCCGTTTCTGTCCGAATAACAATACTAAGGACATGAAACAAGTTCCGAAATCCAAATCTCTTTCCGAAAGTTGCAATAACCATTTATAGATGTTAAGTGTTATATTAGAGTTATTAGTTATGGACTTTAGTCCCACATTGCTTAGAATAATAGGAGAGGGGGCTAGCCTCTCCTATATATATATAGTCTCTCATCAATAATAGATCATCCTATTATTTTCAACTCTACATGGTATCATAGCCAAAATCCTAGCTGTCACCCACCACCCTCTCTCTCTCCACAAAATCCTACACCTACCCGCCAAACTCCTCCCCTGCCACTGCCCCACCTGCTGCTGCCTTTCTCCCCCCCCCCCCCCTCGACGTCAGTAACCCCCCCTGTCGACCTGCTGCCCCTCCTGTCAGCCCCCCCTCTGTAGACCTGCTGCCCCCCCCACCCCTTCGACCTGCTGCCCCCCCTGTCGACCTGCTGCCCCCCGGCTCAAAACCCTAACCTCAACCCTTTCCTCCTTATACCAGCTGCCACCCAATCCCTCCAAACCCTAATTTAGTTTCAAAAAAAAATTGTTGTTGGGATTCTCAGAGGGTAAACATATGGTTGTTTGCTGGAACCTCTGACCCTAAATGATTATTTCGAAAATTTAACAAAGAGCACACATATGGTTTGTTGTGCATGAATATTTGTTTCTTTCCTTGATCTTCACACCGGGATCTAACATAGGTTAACATGGGTTATCTCTCTGTCCTGGCTTGTGATTCACTCTCTGCTTCCTATGTGCGTGTGCCGGTTCTGGCTCCGTTTTTAGTGCATTGACAGAGTTGCTGTGTTTATCAAGTTGGAAAGAACAAATCGACAGTCGAATCAAGAACTCTGACAGATGGCAGACTCTACGGCGAAGAGCAGTGCCACAGATACTAGTGTCAGCAACACACTAGCGAGCACTAGCACGACGATTTCCTCCATTCGACTTGTCGATCGACGGTTGGAAGGGCCAGAGGACTACTCGACATGGAGAAAGAAGGTCGAGAAGACACTTCGAGAAATGCGTTGTCCAAACATCTGACTGACAACCCTCCAGCAGAAGATGATTCTATCTTTGAGCAATGGGAGATGGATGAAGTCGATTGTTTACACAGTTGATGAATTCCATGGAACCATCGGTAGAAGACATGGTTCAAAATACGGACTCCGTGAAGGAGTTATGCGAGGGTACTGGCGGCGGCGTTTGATGGTAAACGCGATTTGTCTCGTATCTATGACTCGGTCGTTGGTGTATACCGAGCAAATCAAGGAGACAAATCTTATAAAGACCATTTTCGGGCCTTTAAGGCTATAACGGATGAGATCGACCGCGTATTCTCTTACGTCGGGTATTAATGAAGCAAGGGCTCAACGTGAGCAGCTTCATGTCATGGCTTATCTTGCCTCTCTCCGTCTTGATGCGGACTCTGCTCGTTCTCAGATTATTGCTGGATCTGATGTACTGTCCCTGTTGAAAGCACACTATCGTGTCCTTCGGACAACAAAAGTAGTTGAGACTACTCCGGATGATACTCCTGCTGATCGCTCTGCTCTTGGTGCAGCTCGTACAGGATTTCGTGGTGGCCGACGTGGTGGCTGAAATGCTGATCGAGATGGAGGACGTGGCAATAGCGGTCGTGATGGAGGAAGACCGCGCACTTGTTTTAACTGTGGTCAGCTTGGCCATTTCTATTGGCAATGCACTAAATCACCTGCTGTTAATATCACGACTCATGCTTCTGATGATGGTGTCCGATCTATTCAGATGAATTCAAACTCATATACAGAGGTCTTTGATTTCCAGGCTCAATGTCGTGGTGAAGCCTCTACGTCTGGATCCACAGCCGGATACTCAGCCGCGTGCATAGTGAAATCCAAGCAGTGGATAATTGACTCTGGTGCATCCTCTCACATAACTGGTGACGCAGGTATGTTACATGATTATGTACCTGTATGTCGTGTTTCTGGCATTATTGTTGCCAATGGAGGTTCCCTGACAGTCTGAGGCCGTGGAATTGTTAGTCTTTCTTCCGGACTGTCACTCAATTCTGTATTACTTACACCTGGAAATCCGTTCAGTTTAATTTCTATTAGTCAAATTACTCGTGAACTGCATTGCTCGGTAACTTTTTTTGCCTGATGGTTGTGTTTTTCAGGACCTAAAAACTGGAAAGACTATCGGTAAGGGGCATGTGGTTGGAGGCTTGTACCTGTTTGATGCAACTTCTTCTGTTGTCTGTGCCGGCATGAAACTCGATCATTTCGAGTTACATTGTCAGTTAGGCCATCCATTATCCTAAGCTCTCCAGAAAATGTACACATCTTTAGATATTCCTGCTTCTTTTCATTGTGAGCCATATAGTTTAGCTAAGCATCACGGGGTTCCCTATCCGGTGAGTCAAAATAAATTGCTTGCGTTCCTTTTGAGTTGGTACATTCTGATGTATGGGGACCTAGTCCGATTGAATCAGTAATAAATTTTAAGTACTTTGTTACTTTTGTTGACGATTACTTGTCATTTTTGTTTATCTGATGAAAAATTGTTCTGAATTGTTTAACATTTGGTGCAACTTTCATGCCGAAGTAAAAACACAATTTGGTATTCCAATCAAAAAATTTTGGAGTGACAATGGCTGTGAGTATTTATCTCGTGATCTCGATAGACATCTGGCCCACAATGGCATAATCCACCAAATCTCTTGTGCGTATACACCACAACAAAATGGTGTGGCCGAACGCAAGAATCGTCATCTCTTGGAAACAACACGTGCTCTTATGTTTCAAGCATCGTCAGTTTTCAATGGTAGCACTCCCTTTTTTAGGCTTTTTTTTCGGACGAGAGCCATTTCCTCTGCCTCTTAGAATCTTTGGCTGCTTATGCTATGTTCGGGATAGCCGACCAACCCTTTCTAAATTAGATCCTAAGGCAATACAATGTATTTTTCTTGGGTATCCTAAAGGTCAGAAATGGTATCGGTATTATTCCTCTGTCTTGAAGAGACATTTTTTCACTCGGAATGTTACCTTTGTAGAAACCAAATTTCTTTCATTCCCACAATCAACGGGCCCGACTCCCCTAGTCTATCCAGAAGAGGATTTTTTGTTATTTTTTACTCAAACACAACAGTCCCCCGTACGGGTGCCATCCCTTACCGAGCTATTATTCTAGGTCGATGGTCCACATACACCGATTCAGCCAGTGCCGACATCGTCCACAGAATCCTCCTCCTCCGGTTCCATAAGCAGCTCCGGCTGTAATGAGTTGCCTCCACCTGTTCTACCAGCAGCTCCACCAGTTCCGCCTCCAGAACGTCCTCGTCGTGCCTGTCGTGATCATCCCTTGTATGTTGACAGCTACAAAGGACTTACCAGTCACACTCAGTCTCTGATGGCTACTATTGATGGGATTCAGATCCCCAAGACCGCTGAGGAGGGTCTCAGATATCCTGGTTAACGTGCTGCTATGAACGAGAAGATGAAAGCTTTCAGGGAAAACAACACTTGGGACTTGGTCGACTTACCCACTGGTAAACAAGCAGTAGGTTGCAAATGGGTATTCACAATCAAGGTAAAATTATATGGCTCTCTTGATCGACTAAGGCTCGTCTGGTGGCGAAAGGATACTCTCAAACCTATGGTGATGATTACTTCGAGACCTTCTCTCCTGTGGCCAAAATGACGTCTGTTCGTGTCCTCATGGCCTTGGCCGTTCTCTATGACTGGCCGTTACTTCAACTAGATATAAATAATGCTTTTCTCTACGTGGATCTTGATGAAGAGGTATATGTGATGCAACCTCCCAGGTTCGTTGCAAGGGAGGGTAAGGTGTGTCATCTGAGGAAGGTCCTCTATGGTCTGAAACAATCACCTCGTGCATGGTTTGGTCGATTTACACATGTTGTTACTCAGTTTGGCATGTGTCAACCAAAGAAGGACCATTCAATCTTCTCTGCTGGAAGAATACTCCTTGGTGTCTACGTTGATGATATTGTAATCACGGGAGATGACAACCAGGATATTGCAGGCCTCAAGAAATTTTTGGGAGAACAATTTCAAACCAATGATATGAGATCCTTGAACTATTTCTTGGTCATTGAGGTCACACGGGGTAAGCGGGACATTGTAATGTCTCAAAGAAAGTATGTGCTAGACATACTAAATGATGCATGCATGATGCAAGCAAAGGGAGCAACCTTACCTATGGATCCAAGGGCGAAGTTACTTCCAGACGAAGGGGTCCTGATGACCAATCCAGATCAGTATCGTCGACTAGTTGGAAAACTCAATTACTTGGCGGTCATGACTCGTCCGGACATTTCTTTTGCAGTGAGTGTTGTAAGTAGATTTATGGCTTCTCCAAGAGTTTCACACTGGCAGACAGTTCTCAGAATTCTGTGTATCTAGTAAAGAATTCAGGAAAATGAATTCGAATGGAGAATAATGGACACACTCGCATTGAGTGTTTTACTGTTGCTGACTGGGGAGCAAGTCTGACAGATAGACGATCTACATCTGGCTATTCAGTATTTATTGTAGGAAATTTAGTGTCATAGAAGAGCAAGAAACAAAGTGTGATAGCACGCTCAAGCTCAGAATTATTGCTCATGACACGTCAGGAATATTATATATGAAGCATCTCCTATAAGAACTGGGAGAAGACGTAGGGTCTCATGCGGCAGATCTATGGTGTGATAACCAATCTGCTATTTACATTGCCACCAACCCAGTATTTCATGAACGATCGAGGCATATTGAAATTGACATCCACTTGTTCGTGATGAATATATAAAGGGAGTGATAAAGTTTCAACATGTGAGGACCGGCGACGAGATAGCTGATATCTTCACAAAGTCTCTTTTGGGTCCTCGGGTTCAATTTCTATGTAACAAGCTGGACATGATTGACATCTATGCTCCAGCTTGAGGGAGGGTGTTAAATGTTATATTAGAGTTATTAGTTAATGGGCTTTAGTCCCACATTGCTTAGAATAATAGGAGAGGGGGATAGCCTCTCCTAAATATATGTAATCTCTCATCAATAATAGATCATCCTATTATTTCCAACTCTATAATAGATATGAAATAAAACTAGAGGAAGGTCTTGTATAGCATATATACTAAGTCTTATGGCAAGTACTCCGATATCGTTTCCAATACGCAGTTTTCCTACTGAGTAAATAACAAAATCTAGCAGGAAACCAAAATTTAGCTCAAATCAAATTTCGAGACAGGCAAAAAAGACGGTAATCACGAGGGAAAAATATTTAGTAAAGCAAGTACTAGACAATACTGAACTATCAATGCTACAAGACACAAAAACAATAGTAAAAATAATATTCGTCTAATAGTTCGGCAAGATGTACTTGCCTATAATAGCTTCCAGTCTAACTCTTCTACTTCACTACCAAGAAGTTCAGAAACCACACTTTGAGGTCTCGAGACCAAGCTCCTAGCTCACGAGATAAAATAGAGAGCAAACATAAATAGAAGAAAAGTGGAGAAAGTAAAAAGAAAAATCGAAGGATATATATAGAAGGGGTGAATCGTGATCGTCGGATCGCGATCCGTGACTCGATCTGGCTTAATATCATCCGTTCATCCGTTCAAAAGAAAACCAAGTATCCATTGAATAATAGAATGTATCATCACTATTCATGAAAATATCAAAACACTATAATTCGTGTCACCAAATGTTCGTACGACCCCGGAAGCGAAGATAAGAGCAATAATGTTTGGTCCTCCAACTTTACTTCTAGACAAAAAAAAATCACTGCCTATCTTGTTGAAGCTTTTCAGATGGTCAAGAATTTGGGTCCCTTCATGCAAAAATTGTAGAGTTACTTTTTGAGATACAACTTGTCAGACAATAATTTTATCATATACAAGTCATCTAGTTTCAACCATAAATCTGTCGCAGAAGTCTCTGACATAATATTGTACATCATCTCATCCACCAAACAAAGCTATATCGTGCATTGTGCCTTCTGACCATGTCATCCCATAAATCCTCCGGCATATCAAAAGATTTTTTGTCCTTATCGACAAAGATCTTAAATACTTTCTCTTTCACAAGGAGAGCCTTGACCATTCTTTGCCACAAAGAGCAAGTTTTCTTTATCCTTACTCTTCACCTCGAACTTGATATTATTAACCTTGTTACTTGCCATCCTGAAATTATGAAAATAGAAAAGAAAAAAAAAATCTCCTATGACCTTAACGAACTAACGATTCAATAATTTTGATCTACGAAGATAGGGAGCAAACTAATGTCGTCACTTACCGTTGACCTATATCTAAGAATTTGAAATCCCTTAAGTTTCTTTAGCTCTGATACCAATTGTTGCACACACGCAGAAGCGACACAAACAATAACCTTTGGCGACGCGTAAAATAACAAGACACAAATAATTGAATTAATAACACATATGAACATAATATTTAATGTGATTCCATCAAACTCGACCTACTCCACGGTGAAGGGGAGATATAATTTTTTTAAATCAACAAAAGAACCTTACAAGGCTTACACACAATATCGTAATGTAAAACTCTCATTTGTGATGTTTTCGACAATCTCTCCCCTTTTTCCTCTTGAAGACTCCCTTAATGGCTTCCTTAGAAAACCGAAAGAAAAGCCCCTTCTTGCTCTTAGTACACCAAAGCCTCAAGCAACAAAGCTCCTACAACTTTAGGGTCAGTGGAGATTCTTTATGGAACCCCAACCTTTACCAAAAACTAGAACAATCTGAACCATCGATTTTGCTACTTTAAATCTTGACCCATACACCCATTCTGACTAGCCACCGACTTTGGCGGTATACTCTTGGGTCTCGTTTGGTTACCAGAATTTGAGCTTGGAAAAAGTGGTTCTCCCATCCATCTAAGGAATCACTTTCCCTACAACTTTCCTGCATTTATTATATATATTATTTTTTTACTAAAATATCCATGCTCAGAAATATTATTTACCATTTTTATCCGTAATACCTTTTAGACAAAAATATTTCTGGGTAATAAGTTTTCTCATTAGCACAAGGGTATTATTGTAAAATTGACTTGATTTTGTTTTCTTTCCTTACAAACACTATAATGGAAAGTAAAGATATATTCCAACTATAATTCCGGTCTTTTCAAGCACCGGAAAGAAAAATTGATGGGAATTACAATTTCCCAAAGGAAAGGAAATAACAAAAAATCAATTTCCTTTCCTTTCCGCGAACCAAACGAGGCCTTGGGGTGGGTGGTAGGGGGGGGGGGGGGACTCCCCTTGTTGGAACGAAATGATACAATACCGGTACACTGACAGAATAATGCCACAATTTTTTCATAATAACAGCCTAAAGGTGAATTGTCGACTCCTTCCGGGATTTTCCAATTCCTCGTCCAGCCCCTCTTTGCAACCCCTAGTTGACACTAGCCAAATCCAAGAGGATGGGCCCTCTTATAGATGGAATCGTAATGTTGGAGGCTTGTAGAATTAGAGCATGGTTTAGTGCTAGGTTCTAGAAACAATATACTAGGAGAGGGTTAAAGTGTGAATTCTAGGCTTTTTCAAGAAAACATAATAGAGTAGATAGGATGCCAATTTAACTAGAATTTCTAATTTGAACAGGGTTGATGCAACTGGTAAGTAAACGGATATTACTAGACTAACAACATAGCTTTTCCCAAATTAAATAAGTGAGTTTTGGTTTGGTTAAGTTCAAATTTACAGTCGAGCAATTCTTCTTTCTTTTTCCACATTAGCAACCAACTTTCAGCAACCCTTTCTATGTATTTTAGTGTACAATAATTTCTTATATATTTTGGAAGCCGTGAGTACACTGCACCCTTTTTACGTGCTTATACCTTCGTTCTCTCACCACTCTGTAGTAGTATTATACTATTACTTGACTAGTACATTTAGTTTGGTTTTGCAATGAGTACTGGTCTCCTTTGACCGCTTTTGCACAAGCAAAATTCCACATCAATAACTTCATTGTGTTGGATGCATATGTATAGCTTCCTAATAGCCACTAACCTTTTCGTTCTTGCATGAGGTTTACTTTCTAAAACTAGCATGATTTCTTTTTTAAATTTGGGGGACACATTTGGAGCCGAGGTAAATATTTCCAAGTTTCTTGGATATACTACGTAAACACGGGGAACGTCATTTGGGTCAAATGGGAGATTTTGTTGGTTGTAGGTAGCTCATTGTTGTTTAAAATGCTATACAATGTATACATTTATATTTTGAAGTAACTTCTAATATTAACAAGGTTTGCACTATCCGTATCTGAATCGTTATTAGACCTTTCCTATGAGTATCGGGATTGGCGGTATCGGCAATACCGACGGTTTCAGATTGAAGTATCAAATTTTTTGGTACTGCTAATAAAATAATTATTAATAAACTACTACAAATTTAGGAAAAAGTATTTTTATATAAGCATAATTTTAAGTATTTTATGTGTTGTTTTTAAGTAGTTTTGAAATTAAATGTGTTAATTGGTTTACGTGCGATAAGTATTTTTTCTTTATTTACATGCTTCTTTGCTAATTGGTCTATTTCGTTCAATTTTCTCTGTCGAATTGACTAGGAAAGAGACCCCAACGTCGGTATCGGTCAATATTGGTAGCGGTCGGTATTGGATCGGGGCGTGCCAAACTTTATTGGTATCGGTACTCGATAGTGCACACTACGGTTTATAATGTAGGGCTCCATTGTAACCTCAAGGATTTATATGTTCGCTTAGATGGAATCATATTATTTTCTGTTTAGGATTCTTATTTAGTTTTCTTTTAGAATCTGTATTGTTTATCCTATGTTCTAGTTCGCTATCTCATGTGAACCATGCTGCTTGTTAATGTTTCTAGCATCCATTTAGCATCTTCTTAGCTTTCTTGCTTCGAGCCATGCATATTCAGATTTCCTGTCTCAAAAAAAAAAAAAAGAAAAAAAAAGGGAAAGATTTCTTGCTTTTCTTTTCCTTGCTGCTGCTTGCTTTGGCATACTTGTAAAAATGGTAAATGTGTTCACATGTCTATAGGATTTTTTTGTACTCTTTGAAACCTTTCAGTTCTTATCTTTGCCTGAATATCCTTTTGTGAAGTTGGTGTATTTTAAGTTTTGATGTGATATGATATTCTCTAATTATCTGATTATCGCTTGATGGTTGTACGATATGTCAATATTTCAGATTCGGGTCTTCTTCTCTGTTTCTGAAAGTGTAGCAGCTAACATTGACCTGCCAGACAACTTTTATAATCTGTCTAGTGAGGAAATACGAAGAGAAGCTCAGTCGAGGAAGAAAAAGATGGAAGAATCTCAGTTGCTAGTGCCCAAGTCATACAAAGAGAAGCAGGCAAATGCAGCTCGTAAGAAATATAAATTTACAGTTATACGAGTCCAGTTTCCGGATGGAGTAGTGCTCCAGGGCATATTTCGGCCTTCTGAACCTACTACTTCTCTATACGAGGTCAGATTTTTTGTACTTCCTTCTAAGTGTGTTTAAATTCTCTTTTGATTTCTCCAAATTGCTAAGCGTTAGTTAGTACTTAGTGGCTACATAGCCTCTTAAAAATCAGAAATATAAAATATTAATTGACACTGCATGTGGTTGTCGGATCTGTGTTTTATTTGACATAGGTAGTTCAGTAAGCCCATATTAATTTATGATCATATAATAAAGAACAAACATAAGAGTTGAGTAAAAAAAATTGATGTCAAGTGCGAACAATTAAAGTGGAGGAGAATAAGTGAGTATAGACGAGCAGGACTCTTAAGTCAATATCCAACTTGGATTTCTTGGCAGTAATTATACTCGATTTATTCCTTACTATTCCCCGTTAGAACTATCTATAGAGACTATTTTATTTTAATCCTACTTTCACCTAAGTTCTAGCCCTATGGCCCTTGGAAGTGACGTGTTGCCTCAACACGATCCCGTTAACTGGTAAGTGGCCAGGCAAGGGTGAGTTGCTAATGCGTTATTGCGAAGTGTGGCGTTGCGTCAGTATTACTGCTAGGCAATGACAAGTAAGCAAAAGTGGCTAGTGCATGACCTGGAAGCAAAACACACAACACACAAAGCCATGATGTGTCGAATAGGCAATGCTCTACAGGACTATAGGCAGAGGCATAGAAGAAGCTAGTGAAGATTAGCTACTTGGATATAATAATAACACTTGTGGGAATGGGTGAATAATGATTCAAAGAAATATTGGAAGATTTTGCAAGAGACAAAGTGCATAGGTGATAAATCTAGAAAAAACTGATCTACCGGATATAAACTTTGGTATACCAGAAAATAAGTATAATAAATAAGGTACAGCAAATGATGCTTAAATGAATATTGTTCTAAAAAGACTTAAATGAAATATTCTTGATGAAAAAAGAATTCAAGATAGGTAATACTTCTAAAGTTTTTTATGTTATGTAATTAATGTTTGTAGTGCTTATGCTCCCTATTTAGGAGTATGTGAGAACACTTAACAATTATGAGAGAGCCCATGGATTAGTTGATTCTAACGGTCATGTCAAAAAACACATTGAGAGTGTATCGAGGTTGTTGGTACAAAATAAGAATGGGTGGAGCTATGAGTTGGAAGATAAAATTTTTAAGAGATGGGCATTTTACATTGTTTGAAGATTGTATCATGTGTTAGCCAATTATATTATTTTGATAGCTAGACAGAGTGAGATGTAAAGAGTGTTAAAGTTGTACCATGGTAGAGCTTGAAAATATATCACAATAATATATTCATATTAAGAAGTGGAAGAGAAGCACTAGGATAAATACGTCATAAAGGAGTAGATGATGGAATTGAAAGGAAAATAAACATATTGCTCTGTAATAGGAATGTAGGATAATAAGGAATGAAAGATAAAATAGAAACTAACATTAAGTAAATTAGCGTCTACTTCTGTCAAGAAATTAGCAAAATCTTCTTCAATTGTAAGTATTGTTGGTTGACATTTAATGAAAGTTGGTGTTGAATGAAGAACTTCAAAACATCATTAAGGCAAAAAAGAATTTTATGGACATTGGGAATGGATGAGAACAATTGAAATTCAAAATATACAAATAACCAATAAGGAAGTTAAGGATGCTTAACCTAAGGTTTATGATAATTTGGACGGGAAGTTGGAATCAGAGAAAATATGTATAAAAAACCTTACTAAGAGTAGGGAAGAGAGTGAGATCTAAACAAGGTACTCAAAGTGAAGGGCCACAAAAGGAAAGTGAAGATAGAAAGTTGCATGCAGAACATGTGATTAATATGTATATTAGGAGATCTGAGATGCATACCATAGTCACAAGTTCGGCGTTCGGGAACAAATTCGGCGAGAATGAGAAGTTCGGAATTCGGCAAAAATTCCAATATTCGTCAAAAGTTCAGATAAAGACGACATATAAAAATACATGTGATAATTATATTTCTAATATTAAGGATAACTATTAACATATAAAAACTTATGTTTCTACTGTTTTAATGTTACATCTGGTATGTGCGACCACTAAATAGTATATGTGAGTCTCACATCAATTCCTGATACTCAACTGTCAATTTTTAGTCCCACATCAGAAAGGCTCAGAGAGGAGGTCTGTGCTTTTGGTTATAAATACAGGAGAGAAATGCTTTGACTGCATCAATTTAAGGCCAAGATGAGAGTACTGGCTGACAGCTTGCACTACGTTGTGTGCTGATCCAATGTGAATAATTCATGTTTTATTCGCAATTTTTCACGAATAGTAACGAAATTTTGGAAGTATTCCTGGGTGCGACGAGCTAGTCATTCTCGAATTATTTGCGACTTTTTTTAAGTAAGTCACGAATATTGTGACTATGATGCATACTATTAGTTTGGAATTTGAGATCTCAGTAATAATATGCTAATTGACCCGTCCAGCCAAAACGATCATAAAGTTAGTTCAGTTCTTAGTGAATCTTAATTACCTATAAATTACTGGCTTAGTTATCTTCCATTTGCGTCATTGTCACGAAAAGGGGTACATGTAGCTTATTGGGTTATTCGGCAATTTTTGGGAAGAGTCAGAAATCATTTATCATTGAAGTTCGTTTCTCTATTGTTGGCACTGCTTGATATTAATTCCATTTCCAACTCTTATGCTGAATATTACTCCTGGTTATGAGATGAATGTAGTTTGTGAGCTCTTCACTGAAAGAGCCAGGCCTGGAGTTTGAGCTACTGAGTCCAGCTGCGCCGAAGCTACGAGTGATCCCTCGTTTTCCAATAGCAGGAGAGAAAAGAACATCGACTCTTGAAGAGGAAAGATTGGTTCCGTCAGCGCTCATCAAGTTCAAGCCCATAGAAACGGATTCCGTAGTGTTCACTGGGCTGATAAATGAGCTCCTTGAGATCAGCGAACCGCTCACAAGTACCACAACGGTGTTGTAGCAGAGAGTGCAGAAATTGCAAGGCGTTCGACGAAGGCAGCAACTCCAGCATGGATATATTTTTCTTGGCTCCCAAAATCTCGTTATCGTAAGAAAATGTAAGCGTAATGGTGAGATATTTGCTTGATTTTACTGTCGATCACGATTTTAAGTAAGAAAGAAAGACGCATTGGTCATTCAAACTGCTGTATTCTTTTAACGTGTCAAAATAAACAAGGCTCTTGATGATTGTTATCGGTGTTTAAGAAAGAAAGAAAGATGCATTGGCCATTCACCTTCTCATTCTCATCTACTATATTATCCCACAGATGCTTGGCTGTTGATGTTATTGTTTTGGCTGTGTTGTGACACTTACACATGCTACATGAAAACAATACATACATAAAGTTTTTTTTGTATATATTAATGCATCTGTGCTTTTTGATATGGCCACTATCATCTCAACTTTGTCAGCATCCTTAGTGAGCCCCATCCTCGTGTTCCAATTTCTATAATTTCTGTCCTATCCCGTCCATAGGTGTTGAGAGTTGGGTCTTCCAATTTCTAGATTCTAAATTGTAGGAACTTATTTTATAGAAGAGTAAGTTTTAATTTGGAGTCCAACTTTCTAGATTCTAAATTTTAAATTATTTTTTTTCCACATCAATTTTTGGCCATACAATCTTTAGTACGGAAGTTCACTATCATTTCATACTATTCTCGTACAAATCCAACACATTATACGTTATCTTTTTATTTAAAAATTTGGGCCCCAAATTGCATTGGTGAGTTCCAACTACTAATGATATAGTTTAGAAGAACAATGCATCTACACAGACTGCAAAAGAAATTGCAGGCCACGTGGCAGCGCACGATTAACCGTGATTTTTCGGCTTGCATTAGCAGGGGCCGCTGACGTCATTGAGTTTGTTCCAGCCAATCGTACGTTGCCATGTGGCACTGCGGTTTCTTTTCACGGTCTGCAAAGAGTTTTTGTTATAGGAGAAAGGTGCCACTCTTCGCCCCCATTGTACTTGTTGACATGTTATTGTGACTCGTCATCTTTGGTTGCAATTGCTAGTGATGTCTTTGTTGTCTTTTGATTAAATGAATGGAAAACACTAGAGTCCTAGAGGTTCATTTTTATTAACCTGTGATGGTTGGCCACTTTTGAGTTGTTTGAGACCGATACCCTTTCGGTGTTACAATAGAGAAAGTAAAGGCAAGATTGTGAATGAAAAGGAAAACAGCTCAATAGTTGCTTTATATTTGCAAAAGATCAGAAACTAAATCAGATTTTAGCTAAAAGACTTGGAGCTTTCCGAAGACATGATCCTTTATTAACTAAACGCTCTTCAAACTGTGTTATGGGTAGGGATGAGCATTATTTCGTTTTGTACAGAAAATTAAATGGAACCAAATCAAATAAGAGATTCGGGTCGGTTTTGAAAGTATTTTAAAAAAAAAAATTTATTCGGTTTCGACCCAAAAACAAAAATTGAATAAGACTTATCCACATATTTTATTATAATTTAGAACTTATATTTTTGCTTATATTTTGAAAACAATAATTTTATGTAAGAGTTCTGAAGCCCAATTTGATAATTTAATAATTACTCCAACTTTGGGCACAATTTTGAACTACAAAAAATGGGCGTATAAAAAATTATAATTTTTAACATAATTTAATTGCGATCCCAACTTTGGACCCGGCCCATTAAACAATAGAAATAGCCAAACCGAATAAACAAAATAAATCAAATAGTTTATTTGGTTTGATTTCGATTTTTACTAATTTCAGTTCAGGTTCGATTTCGGGTTTTTAGAATTTCGGTTTTGACTATTTCGATTTGGTTGAAACCGAAAACGAATACTCACCCCTAATTGTGGGCTGGGCAGCCCGAAGCCCGCCTCGAGATCGGGCCGATCAATCTGAATCTTGGTTGGACCGGTCCAAGCTCGGTCAACGGTTGATCTGACCTGCCATCATCCACGGGTCAGGGTTGCGTTTTCCTCCAACCCGGACCGGCCCGGTTAGGAATCTGGTCCAGGCCCGATGGAGACCCGGTCCAAACCCTGACAGAAGGAGCCTAGGCAATCCAAATTCGTCGCGACTTTTAAGAACACTCGTCACTATGCAACTCTATATTTTATTTAGAGAATTCATTCAGTGAGACGGACTCACCATGTGGCACTGGTTAGTATTGAGTCCCCTCCAATAATATAATGACACTTCACTTTCTGTTTTCTTCTATAATTTATCTTAGCGGTGTGTCATTATGCTATTGGACGGGACTCAAGACTCAACACTGTCACATGGTGATCTCGTCTCACTGGATAATTAATTCTCCTTTTATTTGTTATTTGTGGCTAATTGCTTGTCGAGATTGAAGAAATTATGAATTCATTTGAAGTGAGGGAGAAAGAGAGACAGGATATAGGTTTATCTTGGATAATAAATAGACTTGAACTCTCACTCCCTCTATGTGATCTCTTGAATAGGGAGCCCCTTAAGTTACAGTTTTTCTATTAACCTTTCTATACAACCTTTGGATATTGAGCTCATTATTTACATTCCTTTGATAAACCTGTCAAAGCTTTCTAGATCTCCTGATTCTCCAATTTGATAACAATGTACATTAATCCTGTTCATCTTTACTCGTTTATTCATCTCAAATTTCTTTTATTATAGTTATCGTGGATGATGTCGGCAGTGTCACAACCTGATTTTACAGAATCGATAGTTGTTCCCCGGACATGATGTCATGCGAAGTGCAAACCTAGGTTGCGCTCGCACAAGACAATTTTATAAGGTTATCTGAAACACAACATCTAATAGATTACGCAAAGAAAATGAATAACACATTGTTATAATGGACATCATTTACATGACTCTATTACAATAATCGCCGCACAGACTTACAACTTGATTCAGATACAAAATGAACACTGATGAGATAGTCGTTTCATACATTACACCCCATTATACAACCAATATTCAAAACAACTTGTATCGGGGAGAGTCTAGGCGTTGACATAGGTCCTGAGCAGAGTTTTCAAAAGTGTAGAGATAGCCTTCACACACGAGCGAGACTTCAAAATATTTTAGGCGTCGCCTTCATTTTGGTGGCAGGCTCCTCCTGGTTCGGAGCACCCGTGGAGAGCGAGATCAGTACATTGCGGTGTACTGATGAATGACTAATTCAATACCACGCTCTCTTTTGTTCAAGAAATTATATGAAACGTGCATGTATATTTGGTGATATTTCTAACCATCCTAATGAATTTTATTCAAGCAGTTGAATAGGGCATAAGCAGCATAAACTACGATAGAACTTACTCACGGCAGAGCGTGCCGTTGATGTATAAAACTTACCATGTTCTTACCTGTCATATTGAATAACATAAGTTAAACTAATGCATATTCGTGGAGGTCACTGGCATGACAAGCCATCCTGAACTTATAGCTTGGTTTAGACGGTGACTCGTTCAACGCGGATAGCGAGCCCCGTTAAAAGGTCCCGAATACCTGCAGTACAATCCAGCATAGCTATCATGTTTCTTCCTAAGCTGAATCGGTCCCATGGCCCCAGGATACCGTTTGAAAAAACAATCTCCCTTGTGCACAAGTTTTCATGACCGTGCTAGACTAAAACTAATTACTCAAGCATGGTCTACGCATTCATAAGTTAAACTTAGCCATTTTTGCCTTATTGTTGCAATATTTATTTCATTGATTCAATCATTGCTTAGCACAGTTCTGTCATAAGTATACATAAGTAAAATATACAGAATCATGGCATAGCAATTCTATAGCAAGTGCACGTGAGAAATCGTACAACAGTTCATTGGAAACATGTATCCATGTCCATGCATATTCAACTATCATTCTATCAATTGGTTGAGAACAAGAGGGTCAAAGGGGAGAAGGGTCCAGTCGCTCACCTTGATTGTCGAGGCGAGAAAAAAAAAGGTCGATTGTGCTAGACGACGCCTACGTACGCAATTACCTGGAATCGCATAAGCAACGAATAACACTTTACCCTTTTCGATATGAAATACGAAGTTCAAAGAACGCAAGCAATAAAATCTATTGAAAACATTCACGAAAACACATTCGTAAAACCAAAGCCAAAGAAGCAAGTGTATCATAAAAAATAGAGCAATGGAAGGTCTCTTTCGACTCAGTCACAGAGTCCATACTCGAGGCACAACCAGCTGAATATGGGACTTGATTCCGAAGAAGTCGATCCATAAGGAAAGGATCTTGATTCAATCGGTCCCGATCAATCGATAACGACAGTATTTCTTAATCGCGCTTCCCGTGAACGAGGAACGGAGTACGGTGTTGGGACGGGACACTACATGTAGCAAGATTCATAGTACAGTATAAGTATCGAATCCTTTCTATGAGTATCGACACGATGGTTTCGGATCGGAGGATCGGGATTTTTAGTATCGAAAAACAAATAATTATTAATACATTATTACAATTTTAGAACAAAAAAATATTTTATATATTTAACATATTTTAACTATTTCATGTGTTGTTTCTTAGTAATTTTGGAATTTAATGAAACTGTAGTCTCCCTTGCCGATTGGTTTACGTGCGCGATGGATAAATTTTTTTCTTTTACATACTTTTGCAACCTTACTATATTTTTACATACTTGTCAGTTAGTATTGGTATTGGTTGGTATCAGATCAGGACATGTCAAAACGGTATCGATATCGGCCGTATCGTATCAGTGTTGGCCGATACTGCAACTATGGTTGGTAGGTGCCATTTGTGAGCCCCCTATTCTTAAGTATGTTTATATATATTTTATTAACAATTATTAACTAGTGATACTTAGACTTAGATGAAATTCTAGCATTGTTGTTGATACTTATTTTTGAGAATGGGAATTATACATTTTTCTTCTTTTTTAGTGGGCTTAGTATAAACCAAATTTCCAAAAGCAAACCGTAACTTCCTAAAACCAAATTTCAGCTATATTTCTTTTCTTTTCCTCATCACTAACAAACCAGCCCAAACAAATGAATGATAAGCCTACCTAATTCAAATCCTTTTCTTTCCACCTTAGGGCTAGGGCTAGGGCTAGGACTGAAAATCGAATGAACGAGTTCGAACAAAGAGTATTCAAGCTTGGTTTGACTTAACTATCGAACGAGTTTGATTCAAGCCGAACTTGAACCGAGCCGAACACGATCCGAATGCGAATAATTTGAATCGTTTTACATCCCTAGTAGTGAGTATTTGTAGGACATGATATATAGACTATCACACTATTTCTTCCAGTTTTAAAGACTTTTTTTATTGAATTACTTATGCTCTTTACATCGTAAATTTACCATCATATAAAGAACAAAAAAATGAGTAAAATTTATAAGATAAAATGTATTTCTATCTATTAAAAAAAGTATAACATATAGAAAAAGATCTAATATGAGAAACCGAGCCGAGCTCGAGCCTGTTTGCGAACAAGATCGATGACACAGCTTGTAAAATGGGCTTGAAGGCATTCTGATAGTGTGTCTTTGTAATCTTACCATAAAGTTTTATGCTATTAGTTCAAAGAGAAATCTACTAGGCATCTAACTTTTGGTTCAAAGGAGGATCACTGACTGGGAAACTATCAGGTAACAGTGGGTACTTGTTCTCTGGAACATGAAAGGGATACGGACCCATAACCACTGTTGTCTACTATGTATTTTCTGCGAAAAAAATAGATCCTGTGGAAGGTTGGCTTAAACGCCTTAATGAGTTCTCAGGCAAAGTGAATGCCTGGTGTGCTTTACAGGAAGCACGGTAGAGCAGCACTACCAGGAGTGAAACTCCATGCTACAGTGGGGTGACTCCACCATGAGGTTCCCAGGTAGGGATAATGCCTCGGCTTTGCAAGCCAAGTCATAGCGGCGTAGCACCGCAAATAGGCAGGTAGCCTAATGCTGTATAACGTAATTAAAGAGTTGTAGACAGCACTACAAAGGGGAGGATGGCCCATGTTACAGTGGCACGACACCACGATGAGGTACCCAGGTAGGGGTAAAGCCTCGGCATTGCAAGCCATGTCGTTGCGGCATAACACCGCAAGGAAGCCTTAGGCTTCATGCTGGGTAGTTTAGCACTACAAAGAGGCTTGTGACCTCATGCTACAGTAGTATGACACTACGATGAGGTTCCCAGGTAGGGGTAATGCCTCGGCTTCAGGCCATGTCATAGCGGCATAGCACCGCAAGGAAGCGCAAGGCTTCATGCCATATCTCTTTAATAAAGAACTCACCTATAGTGTATGGAAAGAGATATCAGGCCGTCTCTTGAGGGTAAACTTGTAGATGCCTAAAATTATACACTGAAACTAGGCTGGCACAGGGCCTTCAATGTGTAGCCAGAAGCACAGTTGATGTCATTATGTGAGTAGGAAAAATTGCAGTTATGGTGCAGAATTCAAGGCTTAGTCCATTCTTATATCATGCTGTTATTTAACCTATGCGGAAAGATTCAAGTCGTAGCGACATCTCTCCTAATGCATGATGGACAGTCACTGTGGGGAACGCTCAACCCATATATTGAGATATGTGGGGGATTGTTGGTGTTTTTGCCTTTGGACTAGAAAAGATAGTCCCACATTGGCTACACCAAATGGTGAGTATCTCAATATAATGCATTGCTTGTGTTGAGGTGTGCACATGAGGTGTAGTGGGGCACAAGTTTGTGCCATGTGGAAGTATTTTCCTAGAAGGAAAAAGGATTAAATCCAACAAGGATGTAAGTTAATTTTTGTTGTGCGGACTCGGACTCGGACACGGACTCCAGGATGTCTCGTGCATGCACGGGAGTGTTCGGGGGGTAGGCGTGGACTGGCACACTTCTATGCTGATTGTGGGATGATCTAAAATATCAAACTCTATTTTTGAGTATTGGTATTTTAGTCCCACATCGGATAGGAGAAGAGGTGAAGTCTCAACTCTACTCTATAAATAGAGCCCCTTGGCCTCCTTTGAAAGATGAACCAAGAAAGTGAAGGGAGTCTGTAAAGTCCAGGAAGCCCGTTCAAGTCTCAAATATTGACTTACGAGCGTTCCAGAAGTTCTTCGTGAACTTGCTGGTTCCTGGAAGCTGTTCGTGCTCGTGTGGGACGAATAAAGCTTTGAGCAACGGTGGTTCATTCACCCCAGCATTTTATTCTCGCCTGTCATCGCTGCTGTTGCCTTTTACAGTAACTTCTTTTTAGAAGCTCTACTGCCGATAGTCGCTTGCACAAAAGTCTCTTTAGATTTTTTGTGTATTACGTAGAATCTTTTTAGATCCTCGTAATTCAGAATCCTCCAGGATCTCTGTTGCACATCTTCTTTAAGGTGTTGCATTTGAAACGTTGTCTTTACAATTGTTTCAGTTTTAGAATTTTTCATCGAAAATTGTGCCTCGGTACTAACAATCTCAAAGCTTTATTGAGAAGATGGATAACTCTCGTGCTTTGCTCATCGATACCAGTTTTAACAAGTTGGAGAAATTCGATGGCAAACACTTCCAGATATGGAAACGAAAGGTCACTTTAAATCTTCAACTCGTGAATGTTGATCACGTGCTGTCAGAAGAAGAACCGATCGTTCCAACCACTGGATCTGCTGCGGTTGTGGCCGCTGCTACAACCAAGCAAGCGAAGTGGAAGAGAGAAAACAGTATATGTAAACTACTGATACTCAATTCCATGGAAGACTCTCTGGCAGAGTCCTACTCCAAGAAGACATCTGCCAAAGAGATATGGGACTCCTTGGGAAAGCTCTATGAAGATGACGAGAACCGGTCCAAGATCTTCATGGTAGAAAATACCATAAGTGGACCTTCGAAGACGAGAAGTCGATGCTGCCCCAAGTGAAGGAGTTTCTGAAGTTGCGTCAGAAACTAGAAGACGAGAACATGCCCCTTGTCGACAAGTTTGTCGTTGGAGGGATCGTCGCAAAACTTCCTACAGGATGGAGCAACTTCTATGCAAGGATGCATCGAAAGAAGATGGAAATTAGCTTAGAAGATTTCTTGCAAGAGATCCACGTTGAGGACGAGATGCGCTCTCAACAGAAGATGGATACTCTGTCCAAGCAACTGGCGAAGGCAAATCTGGTCCAAACCAGAGAATACCAGGGGAAGCAGGCTGCTTCTCATCGCAAAAAAAAAGGACTTCACGAATCTGAAAGTGAAGGGTCCTGCTTTCAAGCAGCAGAAGTCCAAGTCCCATGTGACTTGCTTCAATTGTGGCAAGAAGGGCCACTACAAATCCGAATGCAAGTCCAAGCCCAAAGAACAAGGTGTGCCTAGTAAGGTTTCTATGATTACTAATCTAGTTGCCATGATAGCACAGGTTGCAACTGTGGGGGCTGACTTGGACTGGTGGATAGACACTGGTGCGACCTGCCATGTCTGTTCAGACAAAGACTGGTTCGTCTCTTATGAGCCAACTTCAGAGAAGGTTATAATGGCAAACCAGGCACAAGCTGAAGTACTGGAGATCGGGACGGTGGAGCTGAAACTCACATCGGGGAACACTCTGACGCTTCAAGGTGTGAAGCATGTTCCAGTAATTGCTAAGAACCTGATCTCTGGAAGTCTGCTCTACAACGCAGGCTTGAGGATGGACAACAATGCTGGCCAGTTGGTGATGTCCAAGAAGGGTACATTCTTCGGGAAAGCTTTCCAAACTGAAGGAATGTACAAGATTCAGCTTGTTGTAACCCAACATGATAATATAAATGCAATCACTTTTTCTGATTATTCTCTTGAGTTGTGGCATAATAGGCTAGGACATGTTCATTGTAAAAGGATTAACAGAATGTCTAGTCTAGGACTTATCTCCAAGTGTGGGGGTAAGGTAGAGAAATGCGAAGTATGTGCTCAGACGAAGATCACAAGGAAACCCTTTCACAGGGTCCATCGAAGCACAGATCTTCTGGAGTTGGTTCACTCAGATATCTGTGACTTCAAACAATTCTCTACAAAGGTCGGGATGAAGTATTTCATTACTTTCATCGATGACTTCTCAAAGTATGCTTTCGTCTACTTGTTCAAGTCTAAAGACGAAGCATTCGAGAAGTTCAAGGAGTTCAGGGCCGAGGCTGAGCGGCAAACTGGACAACAATTCAAGAGGTTAAGGAGTGATCGAGACGGAGAGTATCGGTCTCATGAATTCTTATCATTCTGCAAAGAACATGGAATCATCAATGAGACAACGGCTCCGTACTCTCCTCAATCCAACGGAGTAGCAGAACGTTGACAGAGATGATGAACTCCATGCTGTTGACTGCGGGTCTTCCATAGTGCTACTGGGGAGAAGCTGCACTAACGGCAACGTTCATTCTGAACAGAGTGCCATATGCTACTTCCTACATAACTCCTCATGAACTCTGGTTCAAAGTCAGACCTAACTTGAATGTCATTCGAGTGTGGGGGTGTCTGGCTTATGTGAAGCTCCCGGATCTGAAGATTCAGAAGCTGGGGACAAGGACTACGAAGGCGACCTTCTTGGGGTATGCCGAGAAGAGTGATGCTCGGAGATTCCTTGATATCGAGTCAAACCATATCATCGAATCTCGCGATGCTGAATACTTTGAAGACAAGTTTGCAAAACACAAGAATATTGTTCTCGCGGATCTTCCGGAGAATGATGAGGGTACAAAGCAGACAGAAGTCTTTAATGAACCAGTAGTCCAAGATGAAGCTGTCGTCAAGGAGACACCAGCTGAACCAGAACTCGCTGAGCCGTCAACTAAGCGAACGAGGAGGCCGAAAGACTTCGGAGATGACTTCGTCACCTATCATGTGGAAGCAGATCCGCTTACCTATGATGAGGCGATGAAGACCAGATGCTGTATTATGGAAGGAGGTGATAGACAACGAGATTGACTCAATCACCTCCAACAACACATGGGTATTGGTTGACCTGCCAGAAGGAGCAAGACCCATCGGATGCAAATAGATCTTCAAGAAGAAGATGAAAGCAGATGGAACCATTGACAAGTTCAAGGCCAGGCCAGTGGCCAAGGGGTTTGCTCAGAAGCAGGGGATCGACTACTTTGACACTTATGCTCCAGTAGCTTGGATGACAACCATCAGATTGTTAATTGCTCTAGCAGCAATACACAAGCTGGTGATACATCAGATGGATGTGAAAACGGTATTCCTTAATGGCGAGCTGACCGAAGAGATCTACATGCAACAACCAGAAGGTTTTGTCGTCAGAGGTCTGGAAGACAAAGTCTGCAAGTTGATGAAGTCTCTGTATGGTTTGAAACAAGCTCCCAAAATGTGGCATGAGAAGTTTGACAAGGTAATAAGGTCAAATGGCTACAGGGTCAGTAAAACAGACAAGTGTGTCTATACGAAGTTTGCTGACGGAAGAGGAGTAATCGTTTGTCTTTACGTGGACGACATGCTAATCCTAGGTACGGATTTAAGCTGCGTCACAGAGACAAAGAAATTCCTCTCGACCAAGTTCAGTATGAAGGACTTGGGGGATGCCGACGTAATCTTGGGGCTCAAGATCATCCGGACAGGCACTGGAATAGTGATGTCACAATCTCATTATATTGAGAAGATGCTCACTCGCTACGGGTATCAAGATCTTCCCATAATTGATACACCGTACCGGAGTGATCAGAAGCTGGAGCCTAATTCGAGGGAAAGCGTCAGGCAGTTGGAGTACGCTAGCGTCATCGGAAGCTTGATGAACGCTACTACTGCCAAAAGGCCTGACATAGCTTTTGTCGTGGGAATGCTGAGTCGGTTCACTAGCAATCCAGGCGTTGAGCACTGGAAAGCTGTGAAGCGTGTTATGAGATATCTCAAGAAAACTCAGACATATGCACTTTTCTACAGCGGAGATCCGTCAGTAGTGGAAGGCTTCAGTGATGCTAGCTGGTGTTCAGATATGGAGAGAGAGTATTCCACAGGTGGATTCGTATTTGCCATGGACGAAGCTGCTATATCGTGGAAGTCGAAGAAGCAGACTATGTTATCTCGCTCCTCCATGGAATCTGAATTCTTTGCATTGGATGCTGCTGCAGATGAAGCAGAGTGGCTTCGAGAGCTCATGTATGATCTTCCGGTGGTTGGGGCTCAGATACCGACAATACCGATATACTGTGACAACCAGGTGGCAGCAGCAGTGGCATCAAATGAACTCTTCAACGGGAAGAAGAGAATGGTGCGGTTGAAGCACAGAGCAGTACACGATCTTATCAAGAGAGGTGTTATTGCAGTGATTGATGTTCGGAGTCAGGAGAACCTGGCGGATCCGTTCACCAAGGGCCTCAAGCGCCAGCTGGTCGATGACACAGCTTGTAAAATGGGCTTGAAGGCATTCTGATAGTGTGTCTTTGTAATCCTACCATAAAGTTTTATGCTATTAGTTCAAAGAGAAATCTACTAGGCATCTAACTTTTGGTTCAAAGGAGGATCACTGACTGGGAAACTATCAGGTAACAGTGGGTACTTGTTCTCTAGAACATGAAAGGGATACGGACCCATAACCACTGTTGTCTACTATGTATTTTCTGCAGAAAAAATAGATCATGTGGAAGGTTGGCTTAAACGCCTTAATGAGTTCTCAGGCAGAGTGAATGCCTGGTGTGCTTTACAGGAAGCACGGTAGAGCAGCACTACCAGGAGTGAAACTCCATGCTACAGTGGGGTGACTCCACCATGAGGTTTCCAGGTAGGGGTAATGCTTCGGCTTTGCAAGCCAAGTCATAGCGGCGTAGCACCGCAAATAGGCAGGTAGCCTAATGCTGTATGACGTAATTAAAGAGTTGTAGACAGCACTACAAAGGGAAGGATGGCCCATGTTACAGTGGCACGACACCACGATGAGGTACCCAGGTAGGGGTAAAGCCTCGACATTGCAAGCCATGTCGTTGCGACATAACACCGCAAGGAAGCCTTAGGCTTCATGCTGGGTAGTTTGGCACTACAAAGAGGCTTGTGACCTCATGCTACAGTAGTATGACACTACGATGAGGTTCCCAGGTAGGGATAATGCCTCGGCTTCAGGCCATGTCATAGCGGCGTAGCACCGCAAGGAAGCGCAAGGCTTCATGCCATATCTCTTTAATAAAGAACTCACCTATAGTATATGGAAAGAGATATCAGGCCGTCTCTTGAGGGTAAACTTGTAGACGCCCAAAATTATATACTGAAACCAGGCTGGCACAGGGCCTTCAATGTGCAGCCAGAAGCACAGTTGATGTCATTATGTGAGTAGGAAGAATTGCAGTTATGGTGCAGAATTCAAGGCTTAGTCCATTCTTGTATCATGCTGTTATTTAACCTATGCGGGAAGATTCAAGTCGTAGCGACATCTCTCCTAATGCATGATGGGCAGTCACTGTGGGGAACGCTCAACCCATATATTGAGATATGTGGGGGATTGTTGGTGTTTTTGCCTTTGGACTAGAAAAGATAGTCCCATATTGGCTACACCAAATGGTGAGTATCTCAATATAATGCATTGCTTGTGTTGAGGTGTGCACATGAGGTGTAGTGGGGCACAAGTTTGTGCCATGTGGAAGTATTTTCCTAGAAGGAAAAAGGATTAAATCCAACAAGGATGCAAGTTAATTTTTGTTGTGTGGACTCGGACTCGGACACGGACTCCAGGATGTCTCGTGCATGCACGGGAGTGTTCGGGGGGTAGGCGTGGACTGGCACACTTCTATGCTGATTGTGGGATGATCTAAAATATCAAACTCTATTTTTGAGTATTGGTATTTTAGTCCCACATCGGATAGGAGAAGAGGTGAAGTCTCAACTCCACTCTATAAATAGAGCCCCTTGGCCTCCTTTGAAAGATGAACCAAGAAGAGAGTGAAGGGAGTCTGTAAAGTCCAGGAAGCCCGTTCAAGTCTCAAATATTGACTTACGAGCGTTCCAGAAGTTCTTCGTGAACTTGCTGGTTCCTGGAAGCTGTTCGTGCTCGTGTGGGACGAATAAAGCTTTGAGCAACGGTGGTTCATTCACCCCAGCATTTCATTCTCGCCTGTCATCGCTGCTGTTGTCTTTTACAGTAACTTATTTTTAGAAGCTCTACTGCCGATAGTCGCTTGCACAAAAGTCTCTTTAGATTTTTTGTGTATTACGTAGAATCTTTTTAGATCCTCGTAATTCAGAATCCTCCAGGATCTCTGTTGCACATCTTTTTTAAGGTGTTGCATTTGAAACGTTGTCTTTACAATTGTTTCAGTTTCAGAATTTTTTATCGAAAATTGTGCCTCGGCACTAACACATACTTAGGGGTAGGCTTTAACCTTCTGTTGTGAGCATTCAGAATTTAAAATGGTGTGTAGTTTGATGGACAATAATGAATGAATCTTCCAACTAAGCATTGCTTCTATTTGACCTCTGTGTTAAACGAAGCTACATATGAGGGGTCCAACACTGTGTACTCTTTGTATGGGCTTTTGAATTGAAGGGGGAAATAAAATACATACTTCATTGAAAACTTCCTCTGTGATGTAGTTGATAGGAAAATATTACTGTAGTATTTTATATATATATGCTTTTCATTCCATTGTGAGTATAGGCCATGCTGTCATACCATATGTTACTGTCCTTAGTGAATGGGTTACATATTGGTGCAAGAGGAGATGACAGTTTGATCTTGAAGGATTTTCAGAGGAATTTATTTCTTATAAGGTTATGTGCCAGTATTGCAAATAGGCCATTTGTTAAGGCTGGTTAGCATATGTTGTATGATTTTGTTCTGTTGAGAAAGTTGGGCATAGGATTTGTTGGAAATTAAGAAAGAGAAAAGAAATATAGTTGGATATAATTAGGATCAATTTATTTTGTGGTTATTAATCTACTACTTATTTATTTATTATTTTTCTTTTGTTAAGTAATTAGAAAACTTCGAGTAATTAATTAGTTTAACTATTTCTCTAGGACCCTTCGATTCCTTGATCAACTCGGACGTGGACGTTGAACCAGCTCTTTCCTTTCAGGAACGAAGTCAGGCAAGTGTACCTTGTCATTCTTGTACTTCAGTTACAATATTAATTCTTAAATATTTATTTATGTGCATGTTATTGTGACACCTAGGACCGTGTTCGGTACTTCGCGTCCAAATCACATTCGGGTGCCGATGGACGTTAGCGCCATCGGTATCGATATTAGATATTCACATTTTTACGTTACCGCGACAATCCGTTGCGGGGTACACTCTGACCCTAGGATATGTTCATGTGACACTACATTACTAACAGATTTTTGCACTTAATTACATCTTGATATACGAAAATCCGAGTATGATTCTAGGACGATGACATTGATATACATGCACTGTTTCTTTTCTATTATGACTCATTGTCCTAGCTAGAGGTTCTGGCCGAGCGTCTCATGGATAAGATACGTGAAGTAACATGGGTGGGGAGAACATACACCGTGTGCTTGGGCTACTTTCCCTCATAGTATGTTGTTGTCTCATTCCAGAGCTTCGGAGATTTCGTAGTTTACCACAACTTCCTTATTGGACTGTAGGGTATTCATAGTTTGCTGGAATGTCTATCAGATCACCGGGGTATACCGTGACAGCCCCCGTGTTCGAGTGATGTTTCTTAAATTGTATTCCATTCTAGTTGGTTATGTTAGATTCACCCACTCTATCAGTCTTACTATACTTTATTATTATTTTATTTATTACTATCGTACACTTGGCATGTATATTATGTACCTTGTCGCGTCCGTTTGAGGACCTGGTTTCCTTCCAGGTTGGATGAATAGATTTTTGTTGAGCGCCTTGCTGGATTGTTGATGATATTCATTTCACTACAGGTATTCAATCTTTCAGTGTTACATGTTTCATTTACCGTTATTCGTATTTGCTTAATAGCCTAATATTTATAAACTCATATTATTCTTTTTGAGTCTATTCAGACAAGTATGATTATTGGGCTGCAGACTAGTATTCATATTTTCCTTTCTTATGTTTCTATTACTTGGATTGAGATATAGAGTTGATGTAGTAATTTAGTTACACCATTTTGAAACAACTTATACGTATTATAGTCAGACTAGATCAATCTGATTGAATACGTAGCTGACCAATGCCACGTGGCTCGATCCCGCATATTTTAGGACTGGGACGTGACACCATTCGGTACAAAGTCTAAATGCAAATTTAGGATTTTCACCGAGTATTCCAACTAAAGATACTCCATTGCATAGGTTTACATTACAGAATATATGCTACAAGAAAACAAAGATCCACGTACCAAAACAAAGGATCCTCAATTATTTTTCTTCTTGATCTTTAAGAATCCTAAGAGTGTTTCAACAACTTTGAATGCTCGATGTACACTGCCATGCTCATCCAACTTATTTCTTGAAACGTATCAATTGATACACATGTAGCATGATTGCCAGTGGGAGTCGCGGAAATCACTACAACACGGAAAATTATTGTACGAACTGGGCTCACCGTTCACCCTTTAATGCTATTCATTGGATGATATTGGAACGAGTGCATGCACAGATCTCTATGCAATTCAATGGATGACATGGAATGTGCACGGCACTTCCAGCTTCACTTTCTTTCGTTCTTGGAATAGAACCTCAGAACGACGTAGAAGAAGAGCCGGTAGAGCACCCCCCAAGCGAGAAGTATCCCGACGTCGGCCCAGATGCTCTCGAGCTGCAGCCCCATTGTGGTGAGCACGTCCTCGCCGATCAGTGGACACGACACGTTGAGCCGCCTGTGGAGGCTGCTGATGTCCACCTTCCCCAGAGGCCCCGGGGAGAGCTCGAGGAAGCTCCCGTAGTAGCACCTGTCCCCCTTGAACTCGTTTATGAGCAGCGCCTCGAAGGGGTACTTGATGGCCGAGATGTAGTGGAGCCACAACCAGTAGGCCGGTATCTGCGTCCGCTTCAGGAAGAACCCGCACGACAGGAAGAAGAGGGCGGTCGTCGCGATCACGACCGCGTACCCGGTGATGTAGCTCGGGACGAGGGCGCTGACGAGCATGACGTAGCCGTTGGTGGTGACCAGGGAGGCGAAGAGGATGACCCAGAAGTAGAGAAGGCTGCTGTCGAGCCTGAGCATGACCTTGGTGATCGCGGCGAAGGTGATCCCCTGGACGGCGAAGAAGGGGAGGTAGACGACGAGGGAGGACACGACGTAGGAGGAGGCCCGGTAGGCGTTGTGGGAGGTCTCGCGGATGAATATGAAGCGCTCCTGGATGAAGGTCGGGACGGCGTCGTTGGAGGAGAAGAAGACGAGGCAGATGGCGAAGATGTAGAAGTTCAGCAGGCGGTTGACGGTGGCGAAGCCGTCCCCACGGAGGCTGTGGAAGAGGGTGGAGAGGACGAGGGCCATGACGGCGAGCACGAGCTCCCGGGAGAGGAAGAGCTCGGGGGTCCGGACGACGTTCAGCGCGGTGCGCCGCGAAAGCACGAGGACCTCGCGGTGCCACGGGTTGGCAAACTTCGGGCCTTCGTCGAATTGGCTGTCGTCGTCGTTGTCGAGGGATTCAAGATGTTCCTGGCTACTGTAGGAGGGCTTTGGAGGGAGGACTACTACGTGCGGCGTGGCATTGAGCTGGTGGCTGTGGAAGTAGCCGGAGTGGCTCGGGGTCCTGGCTGGCGTCCACGATGGCTTGGGGCGAGGGGTGGTGCCGGTGACGCCGTTGTATATCCAGACGGAGAAGTCCTTGTAGAACTGGGAGGCGAGCCTGGGGTTGTACACTCCGCTGTGGAGCGGTGTCTGAGTCCTCCTCCTCCTCCCGAGGGAATTGTCGAAGTTCTCCTCGTCCTCCTCTTGGGCGTCGTCGTCTTCGTAGTAGTTGCTGAAGTCCGGGCGCCCGGGGGTGAGGCTGCCGGCGACGGAGAAGTTGTGGCTGCGCAGAGGGATGTGGTGGCCGGAGTGGCTAGCCCCGCGGGGCGTCTTTGGTATCGGAGTTCTTGCTGTCTGGCTGGGCTTGAGGCCGTCGCGGTGGTACAAGACCAGAGGATCGAGGCCGATGGTGGAGTCGTCGTACTCTTTGATGACGTCGAGGAGGTACTCCATGCTGTTCTCGCCGTCGGGGACGGGGCGGCCGAAGCCGGAGAGATGGGCGGGGAGCGCGCCTGGGCTCCCTAAGTAGATCAGCCTTCCTCTGCATAAATTCCAAAAGAGAGAGAGAGAGACTGAATGAAATTGTCTAATAAACCTAAAAATTTAAAGTCCACATCGAAACGAAATTAGTCATATCCGAAATATGATAATCAACTATTTCTATAGTGTCATGCGTATAATCGAAAGTTAGAATTGTGGTCAAATTATATTACAAATAATATTTTTTTATACATATATTTGTTATATTTTAAAATTAGATCCAAAATTGAACTAGTGGTTATATTATGAAAGTTGAACTTTAAAAACATATATATTTTCAAAATATATATATATTTTAATTAAAAAAAAGTATGTGTTATATGTAAAAAAATAATAATAAATAAATCAAGACTAGCTGATGCCTACTACAATTCCAAGGTTCTTGAAATCACAACACAAATTGGTTTCCAATCCAAAGTCTTCCTAGTTTGAGATAATCATTGTTGTTGCTTGTTTGTAATATAATAATGCTATTAATTTCTTTAAAGTTTCTCTTCAATTTTTTTTTTCTTACATGACAATGTACTGTTCTGACCTTGCGAGGACGGTGATCCGGTCGAGAAGCATCTGTATCCTGAAGGATGGCTGGTGGATCGTCATGAGAACGATGCTCCCCTTCTTCGCAATGTCCTTCACCCTCTCCACCACGCTGTAGGCGCTGGTAGAGTCGAGCCCGGAGGTCGGCTCGTCCAGGAACAGCAGCGACGGCTTGTGTATGATGTCCACGCCGATCGACACCCTCCTTCGCTCGCCCCCCGACACCCCACGCCTCCCTTCGTCCCCGATGTACGTGTGTGCCGTTGTCTGTTCGATCGATTGTTCATATTGGTCTTAATTAGAAATTCGAGTAACAAAAGTAAGCACGAGTCGCACGAGAAATTATTCAGTGAGCCGGGCTCCTCCTCGTCCACTTGATGGCAATGAGGAGGATGCTGGTGTATGTACTTATTTTCTGTTATGAATTGAATGATATGAAAGGTGCACGGTTAGTCTGGCTCACTAAATAATTTCTCGGAAAGTGGACTGATGGTATGCACGGTGCATCAAACTTGTACATGCCCAGACGAACCTGCAAACCGAGCTGCTCGAGCAGCTCCCACACGCGCTGCTGCTTCTCGGACTTGGAGAGGGATGGAGGAAGCCGGACCTCCGCGGCGAACATGAGAGTCTCGAACACCGTCAGCATCGGGAAGAGCTGGTCGTCCTGCATCACGTACGACGACACCTTCTTCATGTAGCTCGTAGTGACCTGCCCGAAAACGAACAAACATATAGATCATGATCTTCCGTCATCCAGCCAGATCTTATACCTCAACATAGTCAAAAGATACGATTATATGGCAGACAAGAACTGGGTAGTGGCTCACTGGACGCCCGTCTATGGATACGGAGCCCTCGAGGCTCCCGCGGGCGATGCGGCCGGCGAGGGCGTCGAGGAAGGTGGACTTCCCGGCGCCGCTGGGGCCGAGGATGGCGTGACCTGGCCCCGGAGGGCCTGGCCGGAGATGTCGTTGAGGAGGTACGCCTCCTTGGTGATCCACTCCCCGTCCTTCCTCTGCCTCTTCAGGACGCTGTAGGAGAGGTTCTCGAACTCCAGCCCCCGGCCCGGGTAGTGCGCTGGCTTCCCCGCGGAGCCGCCCGGGGGCCCCCGCCGGGCCCCCGTGGGGCCGTCCTGGTTGAGGAGGCTCTTCAGGTTGGTGTTGCTGTCTGTCCGGCCCAATGCTGCCATTGTTCCGATGGGGGGGGGGGGGGGGGGGGGGG
>JANAVB010016335.1:0-29975 GCA_029216955.1 Iris pallida | reverse complement strand
TTACAATCATGTTATTATTCGAACTGAAACGCATTCGCATTTCGCACGTTCCTCAAATGAACTTACGACGCCCTACCAAGTCTTTGCACTAACTTAATCTAGACTGATCGATGCAATTTTTTGCTTAATGCAAAATTCTTTCGCTATTCTCAGCCTATCATTTGGCGTATACTCAACACCTTCCGTTCGACTCATCATCCATTGATGCGAGTCTGCGCCTGCTCGTTCTAACCAATTCCATCGAAGCATGTTTTCATCAATTCCTATCGTATCATTCCGCTCGAGTCTCGGTGCTACCTCGTTCGTTGCGGACAAACCTACCGCGATTAATACAACTGTCTAGACTCACCGATCGCTAAGTGGTATGGCATATACCACTCGAAAATCGAGCCTATCTTTATCGATACAAATGTTTCGATGCACTGATCGCATAAGTGGTATTGCATATACCACTCGGAGTCGAGTCACTACTCGGTATTACACTCCATATGGGTCTGAAATCTATTTCGAATTAACTATCCCGTGGCGATCATTTTCGATCCCGGATCTAGCGTTCGCTTACTCGAGTTGGGTAAAACAACTTGGCCAACGTGCACTATCGTTCACCCAAGTTCGACATTCAGTCAGAGCTAACCGTGCCTCGATGATCATATCGATCACAACACAACACTCGCTAACTCAAGGTTTAACTCAAAAATTTGGATAACGTCAATGTTCACTTGCTCAAGTTTGCCATGAAACCGAGCCGATTCTTTCCTATCGCCTTATAATTTATCGATTCCATTGTTGCATCATGTGCAACAACTCACTTCTCGTGCTCGAAACCATCACTCGATTCGTTCAACACATTGACGATTCATTCTCATAATCATATACGACGCGATACTTATCGACTCATGCACCGATGCAACGAAAAACTCACGACTTGCTGCACTCCGTGTAACCAACGTCCCCTTATTCGTTGCACTTCGTGCAACAAACATCTCATAACTCATTGCACCTCGTGCTACCAATGACTCGTAACTCATTGCACTTCGTGCAACCAACATCTCATAACTCATTGCACCTCGTGCAACCAACGACTCGTAACTCGTTGCACTTCGTGCAACCAACACTCTGTGACGGTACTCAGAGATAGCTACTTGTGGCAAATGTACACAACATAATATAGACTTATTGTATGGAACATCCAGTGTAGCGTCGAGCAGATTCATGAGTCATGCAATTTTTGAAGCAACTTAGAGTCAACTGATTTTAATAACAAAACACTCAAGGTCAAAACGATTCATTCATGGTCCAAAGGATAGAACTGCTCTGATACCAGCTTGTCATTCCCCGGTTTCAGGAAATCCTTTGTACTCGTATAATTTTACCAAAACGATCGTCCTCGCTGGGGCATGATGCTGCACGAGCCGGGAGTTGCGCTCGTACGAGGCAAGATGACAGGTTCACATAGTGTTTATCTCAAATTGATAAATTTCACAGCGGAATAAAACATAATATATAATAAGAATCTCTTTGTTAAATGAACTGAGGTTACAAAGGCACTGAATGGCCCAACTCATAAACAATGCCAATTTGGCTTACAACACTCATGATCTCTTTAGCTCACAGATGATTACATTGTTTCATACATTATGCCTCCTTATAGCCAACAAGTAGTCTTGGACTGAACATCTCCAAGTTGCAAGTCTGAATGCCAATGCAGTACCCGTTTTGAAACGCTAAGGACTCCATGCCTCAACATGCCCAAGTCAAGCCCCGCCACGAGCTGAACATACCCTGTATCCTGCAAACAAACTGGTGGGGGATCAGTACTTGTCCTCCCGCGTATCAATCAAGATCCACACGTCTAAACCAACACTGAGTAATTTAGTGAAGCATGCAGATTATTTGGTGATCTTTCTATTTAGCCTTAGGATCAGTTTCATGGCAATAAAAGTAGTAAAACATGTGAGCATGTTATATGAACATGTTTTATGAAAGCAGTAGAAACAGACATCAACATTCAACGATCGAGACAATAACAAACTTAGCCAGACCACATCACCTATCGCACCTAATTCTTGCGTTGATACAAGGCAATTCTACTATCCATTCGTGTTATGCCAAAGGCAATCATCTCATTAATCAAGGTACCAGGATCCACGTTCCTGCACTTGATTCTATTTAGCCCACCGATTTTATCTATATGAATACACGCACATTCGCTTACCGAAACGAGGCAATACACCTGCCACCTCGCATCCAACATTCGACGGTGTGCACTCTTATCTATATGAAGGTCACTGGCTGTAACCCCTGTTCCCAATTTTTTTTAAATTTTTTTATTTTATTTTAAATATTTTGTGTTAGAAAATTTTATTTGAATTTCTATAAAAGGTAACTGTAAATATTTTTGAATGACAAAAGATTTGCCAAATTATTTTAAGATTTGAGTTTACAAAATATGTTTTAAATATTATTTGATAATATTAAATATTATTTTAAATTATTATTGTAATCAAATATTAGATTTAGATTTGATTGATTTAGTTTTGAAATTAATGATTATTATCTTTAACCAATAAAAAGATTTGCTAAATTATTTTTATAAGATTTGGATTTATGCAAATAGACTTTAAATTTTATTTGATAATATTGGATATTATTTTAAATTATTATTATGACCAATTAGTAGATTGAGATTTGATCTATCTATGATTGATTTGATTTCAACTTATGAAAAAATTTATCCATAGGATTTCTAATCCTTCCCTATTTAGGATACCTCCCACCTATATGTAGGAGAGACTTTTCCTTAATTTCTTACAACACCAAAATCCTTCCGACCTAATTCTCTAATCATAATTAGGTGATTGCTACCCATTATATATACCCTTATCAACATCTCTCATCTTTTCCTTTCTCAAAATTCTCTATTTTCGTCCAAAATAGTCCAAAATTCATCATAAATTCAGCCTCTTTTTTTGAAGCTATAGCAACTCCGCAAAGTCATTGCGACCAACTCCGGACTCCGTTTCACCTCCAATTTTTTGTTTAGAACCGTATCGAGGTTAGCTTTCCAAATCTATGAACTATTTTCTGTAATTATGGACATGAATTTCTAAAAAATTATTTGAGTGCCAGTTGTTCAAAATATCGACATGTCGTACTGTTTTTGAGTTCGGGAGATTCCGAACTCCATTTTGTGAACCGTTTGATGTTTTGGAAAGCTGACACATACATCTATAGCATACTAATTTTATAGAAATTAATAATAAGTTTATTATTTTGTTTAATTTGTAGAACCTATAGATGATCGGTGATTAACCGAATTAGTAGCGGTTAGCCATAATTACAACAATTTTCAACCAAATCGAAATTGTGTCACATACGTCAACTGCAACTTAACTTGAGGCAAGTACACTATTACTTTATGTTCCTAGTACATTATAATGCCACTCTTTATTGTATTTTTATTTACTATTTCGTTGAGACATGATTGTGACACGATAAGACTTGTTTTATCATTGCTCATTTATTGACTGTTTAGTGAGTCAGAAGGGAAAATGCTCATTATGTATGTGAATAAAGTCCAATAATTGTTATTGTGGATAGCTAAGTCATACACCTCACGTATGGGTTACCCATACCTTTTTATTGTGGATAGCCATCGATGATGTGTCATATTAGTCCAAGCCGTTCACATATCGAAAAGTATTTCAAACGCACTATCTATTTTACTTGTACGTACATGTTCATTGCTAGTTGTCTTTCATGTTCTTTCTAGTTGTTTGTTGACTCCATTACATTCATTGCCGCACGGGCTACAACATGACTCAACTTACAAAACGAACGCTGATGAGATAGTTGTTCCATACATTACATCCATTTTTACAAGCAAAAACTATTACACTTTCCACTTGCTATCGAGGGAAGTCGAGTCGCCATCTTTTCTTCTTTTTGTACTGAGTGCGGAGTCTTCAAAAGGATTCAGAAACAAGCCTTCAAAACACGGACGAGGCTTCAAAAGTGTTCGCACTGCCTTGAGCTTTAAGTGGCACGCCCTTCGTGGTTCGGGGTACCTGCGTGGAGAGCAAGGATCAGTTTGTACTGGTGCGTGGCTATTTAAGTTCCAAGCTCTTATTTGGTTAAAGAGTTTATATGACCTAGTTTGTGAATGTTTTTAACCATCCTAATGAATCTCAAACAAGCATGTGACAAGCATAATGTGAAATACGTTGAAACTTATCCACGACGGACCGCGCCGCGCCTTATGAGACTTACCATGTTCTTCCATGTCAATTGTTATCATTTTCATATGCATTTTGTATATGTGAAGGTCACTGGCACCACAAGCCATTTGGACTATAGCTGGGTTAGACGACGACCCTTTCAGCTCGGGTAGGCCGAGCTGAAAGTTTTTCGACTAACCGTATTTTGCTTTCGTCGAGAACAATGGATCTTAATTCAACCGTTCCCGTTCGATCGATTCGATCGATCTCGATCTATCGGTCCCGACCGAATCGATAGCGACAGTGTTCCTTTCTCGCGCACCCCGTGGACGGAGAACGAGGTACGATGTAGGAACGGGGCACTACACCATAACCAACTAAGAAAAAGTTTCATCCTCGAAACTTAAGAAGAGAACCTACCTCTACGAGAACAATGAAGGAAATTTTTTCTTCATTTCTGACTCAAGCCTCCACGTCGACTCCTCGACCGAATGGTTTCTCCAGAGGACGCGGACGAGAGGAATAGCACGGTTGCGGAGAAGTTTATCTTTGCGCTCCAAGATTTGCACGGGCTCTTCAACATATGACAAGTCCGCCTTCAGATCCAGCTGACCCAAATCTACTACATGGCTCGGATCATACACGTACTTCCGCAATTATGAGACGTAGAAGACATCGTGTATCTCCGACAATGCAGGCGGCAAGACAATTTGGTAAGCTACCGGGGCGACTCGCTTCAATATTTCGAATGGGCCAACAAATCTTGGCCTCAACTTTCCTTTTGCACCGAACCTGGAAACTCCACGCATGGGCATTACTTTTAAGAATACATGGTCACCTTCCAAAAACTCGAGGGGGCGTCGATGCGTGTCGGCATTGCTCTTTTGTCGACTTTGTGCTATCTTCAATCTCTGTCACGCCCCAGAACCATAATACTGGAGAGCGGGGGCAGACATAGCCAGCTACGTATGTAAAATGGAATCCATCTCGCAATACGGTCACGGCTGTCTAGATACATGAGGGTTTATCTACAAGCCAACAGTCTCTTAAGGTCATGAACAAGCCTAGTGTCTCAATCACAAGCAAGTAAGTAAAAGTCACAAGATGTATGATCATTAAATATACAATAGTAAGGCGTCCCAAACATTACATATTCAGTTGATCATGAAGCTAGTCGTTACAAAATGTCAGGACTAGCAAGAGTTTAGTCATACATGATCAACCCTAGGATCTGTTAATCATGTTACAGCCCGTAGGCAGACAGTAAGTAAGTGCAATCGAGCTAAACAGGTGCTCGTCGGCTAAACGCCTCAAAAGAGTATTTTTACAATAGAGTGGGAGAGCCAAAAATAACCCACTCGTTGCCAGGGTTCCGTCTAGTGGCCACCATCTGGCTGGAAGGTCGGTAGATCCTCTGGAGCTGCTCCGAAATCTGGCCACACAAAACCAGCTGGGTCAGACCCCAGAAAGAGCAAGTGCCACAAGGAGGCTTCACTTAAGAACCAAAACCAGCAATCAGCACAAGATATAAATAAAAGTAAGAACTGGAAATAAAGAAAATACATCAGGATGATATACGATGAGATAACCATGGAACTATTCAGATAACCAGGTTACAACCCGTAAACCAAACAAGGACCGAGGTTGTAACCCTTCGTCTGAACAGAACTTGGAATTCTCACCATTTATCGGTAAAATAAATACAAGCATTATGGTCATGCAGCAATCTGGAACAGGATCAGGGCAAGACTAGACTCGTTAGACTCCATCCAATCATTTCACGGCCAAGCAAGAATTACGGCTTGATACTTTAACTAACTAGGGTTATCACAAGCCTAATTACTAACAAGATGCAGTGAGATTATTCCACAGCCACAAGCCCTGCAGACCATCCAGGTTACCCGGGTTAAAAGATTAGAGTTGAATTCAGGTGGGTACATCGTCCAGGAAACGAATGTACCCTTAGGTAGCTTGAAGGGTGCAACACATGACAGTGTGCTGGAAATGTGCCCTACTCGACGGCAGGCTACAGATCCCAAGGCGTGCCCAGGTAACGCGATTGCCTGTAGCTGGGAAATCTCGTCATGACTAATGTATTAATCTAGTTATTAGCCTTAGTCCATTTTTAGTAGGTACTTCTGACCGTGGTACTCAGGAGTCCCTGTCCTAGACATGGTGCAAGACAGGACTGGTTTATTTATACAAACACAATCGCCCACGGTGTCCAGATTAATTATACAGGTCATGTCATGTCAAGTAGCCGTCGCAACAGCTATTCGAGATAATCATGTCAGGTTATCATGCCAAGGGTACTTGTCAGGAGTGTGCCACGACGGGCCACTATCAGGTCATGTCAGGTTACTATGTCATGAGTGCACCACTATGGGTCACTATCGTGTCAGGCTCAGTTATCAATTCCAAACATATCAAGTAAATTGTGATTATCAAGTTCAGGACAAAAGGCGTAAGGATATAAAATGGACGTTAAATATCTAATAAAATATCAATATATAGGGCTATAAAAGAGTCAAGCTTAAGGAAAATAAAACCAAACTAACACGCTGACATAAGACCAAGTCTGCCAAAGGCCATACGCTCAGTGCCAAAGTCATACGCTCAGGTCAAGCTACGCTCAGGGCAAGCTACGCTCAGGCCAAGCTACGCTCGGGTCATACGCTCAAGTCATACGCTCAAGTCATACGCTCAAGTCATATGCTCAAGTAAGCGTATGCAAGACATACGCTTCCAAAAGGCAGCGTATGTACTCCATACGACTTCTCTCCAAGGCAGCATATGAGGTCCATACGACTCCTCGTCAAGGTAGCGTATGCAAGTCATACGCTCCCAAAAGGCAGCGTATGAGGACTGCGCTGCACTAAAGAACGCGCGCAACTCAGTGGCACAAGCTAAAAAGCTCGCGCACTGCTCACTGTCTTCTCTAAACAGGAAGAACTCTATGGTTGAACCCAAAGCTTCAAAAGTCCATAACTTGGTCAAAATAAGTCCAAATCCAACTTTTCAAAGGTCAAAATTGGGTAGAATAAAATTCTCTACAACATGGAACCATCAAAACTTGAAAACAAAGAAGTTTGATAGATCAAAACCACCAAAATCCGAAAATAACTAATTTATAGATCTACAAGAATTAAAGACTCAAAATGGAAAATGACAAGTTCTAATGTGTCTTAGAATTATGAGAAGAAGCTATTAGAACAATAAAAATAGGTTCTCTTGTGGAAGCAAGTTGTACTTGCCTAGACCTCTCTCTTCTCTCTTTGGTAGGTGAATGGAGTAAATAAGGAAGAAGAAGATGAATAATGAAGAGAGAGAATGAAGAGGGCTAATAAATACAAATGGTGGTGGTAGTTAGGGGTTCACCTTGGATTCATCATGAACCCAATCAAAACCAAGCCAAGCCGAACCAACCAACCCGAACCAGGAATAAACCAAGCCAAGCCATGAAGAAAACTAAACAAGAAATCATGCAATACAAGAATAAATACGTACACGTATTCCAGAAATACGTAATACGAACCACAGGTATTACAATCTCTCCTGTATTAACTTGACCTTCTGCACAGTCTGCTCCACCAGTTCTGGACCAAGTATCTGCCGTTCCCCGACTTCATCCCAACAAATGGGCGATTTGCACTTCCGGCCGTACAAAGCTTCATGTGGCGCCATTTGGATGCTGGAATGATAGCTGTTGTTGTATGCAAACTCGGCCAACGGTAGATGAATGTTCCAGCTTGACTTTAAGTCGATCATACAGAGTCGTAACATGTCCTCAAGAATCTGGTTTACCCGCTCTGTTTGGCCGTCAGTCTGAGGATGATAAGCTGAGCTAAACTTCAATTTGGTCCCCAACGCTGAATGAAGACTACTCCAGAAGCGTGTCACGAACCATCCATCCCGATCCGAGATGATAGATACTGGGATCCCGTGCAACTGAACTATTTCATCAGGGTATATCTGAGCAAGGCGGTCGATGCTCTAAGTAACTTTAATGGCTATGAAGTGCGCTGACTTGGTTAGTCGATCGACGATGACCCAGACGGCATGGTTTCCCCGCGGCATCCTCGATAAGCCAACAAAAAAGTCCACAGTGACGTGGTCCCATTTCCACTCTGGAATGGCAAGGTTTTGCATCTCCCCGCCCGGTCACTGGTGTTCGGTTTTAACTTGCTGACAGGCCATACACTTCGACAAAAAGAGCGCTACGTCCCTCTTCATGTCGTACCACCAAAAGACAACGCGAAGGTCCTTATACATCTTCGTGCTACCAAAATGCAAGGAATATTTTGCATAATGCGTCTCCGACATTATCTCATTTCTAAGTTCTGCATCATCCGGAACGCGTAGTCGTCCATTCACTCACAACACTCCCGACTCGTCCTCTACAAAGTCAGACGCTTTTTCTATCGATATCAGCTTCCGCATCTTCTCCAGGTATGGGTCATCCTTCTTAGCAGACTTGATTCTCTCCAATAGGCTCGGTTCCAGCCGCAGTTGTGCCAGTTTCACATCTCTAAAACAAACTCGGAGTTCAATGCCCATTCCTTCCAAGTCACATAGCAGTCGATCGTTGATGCATAACGAAGCTAAGTACTTCCGGCTCAACGCATCCGCTACAATATTTCCTTTGCCCAGCGTGTAGTAGATTGATAAGTCGTAGTCTTTGATCAGTTCGAGCCATCGCCATTGCCGCAAATTCAGTTCTTTCTGGGTAAAGAGATACTTGAGGCTTTTGTGGTCCGTATAAATCCTGCACGCCACGCCATAGAGATAGTGACACCACAACTTCAATGCTAACACAATTGCCGCTGGTTCTAGGTTGTACGTGTCACGCCCCGAGTCGGCAACGTTCGTCCCCGATGTTATTTTACCGATTCTATCATCCTCGCTAAGGCGTGATGCCGTACGAGTCTGGAGTTGCACTCGTACAAGGCAAGAACGTTACGTTGAATTGTATATGAATACGCCAAGTTAAAATTTCACAAATCACATCAGAATATAAGATGCAGTATAGGAAGATAGAAATGCTTTTCATTCATAGCTTGCAACGAAGTGCAAGTCGTAATTACATTGAATGCCGTTGCGGCTACATTGATTGAAAACAGAAAGAAATACACTCGACAAGTTGCCGAAACTACTCTTGTCGTCCCATACATTCGCTCCTTTATACATAAGTCGTCGATTGAATTGGCTTCAAAATACTTCAGCATAGGAAGAGCTTCAAAATGTCTCTCCGTACTTCAGCTTCAGTTTAGGTTGGAGCGCCCGCCGTACCTGGGGAAATTGGGGGAGGAGATTAGCACACTTGCTAAGTGGACGAGACGAACCAACTCGTCTAAACCGACTCTGATTGTTAGGGTAGGCATGCTTTAGAGTTGTCTTTCTATTAGAACTAAATGAATTCAATTCATATTCGATAGCCATCTGCGAGTAATAAAGCATACAGTATAGCATAGCAGTTTATCATATTTCTTACCACGGCCGTGCTCGTCCCTGCATGAAAACAGAGATAATATTTACACATGCATAAGATAATAGGTGAGCATGTTACTATCTTATATACGGTCATTGGTGCTACGCACCACTAGGAACTTAATCGAAGTTGGCATGCGTCGCTACCCTTTCAGCCTAGGTTGTAAGCCTTACTGAAGGTCCCGCATGCCTCGCGCCGAAGCACGATAAATTATTTCCCCGAGGACGATTCAGTTCCGATGCCCCGGATACCATTTCGAGGAAAACGAACTTGTGCACAAGCTGTCCATGACCATGCCTATGTGCGAACAGTTTAATATATGCAAACAGTTTTGTATAGCGCGGATAGTATCGAACGATATTATCATTTCTAGTAACTCATGCAACGATTCATTTTTCCCAAAGCCGTACACCGATTTAGCGTCCCGTGGGCACCAAATTGTTCGAGGCATCATAACCCATGATCAACGTTTTATATTATTTTGCAGCATGTGAAATAGTCTATCTTTTTACTAGAACCTTAAACTTTTCCGTTTATGTGAGAAACTTGTATTTTTCAGAGTAGATTACTCAAAATCGATACGTTTTTCCCGAGTTCTTGACCTTAGTGGATTGGCATGCAATTAACTTGGCATTGTTCGATTTGAATGAATTCGAGACAAGGAATAAGTTTACGGGACAGAGTAGAAAAGAAGGGTCGAATCACCCACCGATTACTTTACTTCGTGCCGGTCGTCGAAGCGCTACGCAACGTCAAGCTTTAGTTATGTGAGCTCCTGCAATGGCACCAATACTTTGTTAGATTTTCTTCTTTTCCCCTTGTATCGAAATTTGTAATTGCATCCATGAAAATGACGCGAAAGCACTTCATCAAAATCCAGCGGCAAAAGCTCCAAGAAAACCATACAACGGTCTGGCTCCATCGAAGGGACTCTTATATAGAGCTCACTCGTCGAGACGCAGCCTGCTGTATCTAGGACTTATTCCAACAGAAGTCGTTCCATTAGTTGGATCGATTCTCGTATCGTCCGTCCAAATCGATTTGATCGATGTCGCAAGGTGTTATCGTTTACCAAGCCTAGCGATCGAGTCGGATGGCCATCTAGGTTGCCGGCTGATCCGACTCGGCGTAAGTATATTATGAAGTCCGTCGCCTATCGAAAGTGGGGCGCTACATAATATACTACTAAGAAAAAGTTTCATCCCGAAACTTAAGAACAGGGGTCTGACCTTAATTTAGACCAACAACGCAGGGTATTTCTCTTTCATCTCCGTCTCCATCTCCCACGTCGACTCTTCAACGGAATGGTTCCGCCAAAGCAAGCAGACCAAAGACATCGACCTATTTCGTAGCACCTTCTTCTTGCGATCCAAAATTTGAATAGGCTCCTCCGAGTAAGACAAGTCAGTATGTAGCTCCAACTGATCGAAGCTAACCACATGACTTGGATCGTGCACGTATTTTTGAAGTTGTGAAACGTGGAAAACATCGTACACATCGGCCAAGGCAGGAGGGAGTACGAACCGATAAGCAACCGTTACAACTCGCTCGATGATCTCGAAGGGGCCTACAAATCTCGAGCTCAACTTGCCTTTAACGCCGAACAACATCACCCCGCGCATAGGCGTTACTTTCAGAAAAATATGGTCCCCGACCAAAAACTCTAGCGATCGTCGGCGAAGATCTGCGTAGCTCTTTTGTCGACTTTGCACGATACGGAGTCTGTCTCGAATCAAGCGGACCTTTTCGACGGCCTGCTCCACCATTTTCGGTCCAAGCACTTGTCGCTCTCCGACTTCATCCCAGCATATTGGCGAACGACACTTCCTCCCGTAGAGCGCTTCATATGGAGCCATCTGAATGCTCGACTGATAACTGTTGTTATACGCAAACTCCGCAAGCGACAAATGCGTATCCCAACTAGTCTTTAGGTCAATCGCATACAGACGCAACATATCTTCTAAGATCTTATTTACCCTCTCGGTCTGATCGTCTGTTTGGGGATGGTACGCAGAACTAAAGTTCAGTTTGGTCCCCATCGACGCTTGGAGGCTCGTCCAGAAATACGATAGGAATCGCCCGTCTCTGTCCGAAATTATTGAGGTCGGTACCCCGTACAGTCAAAAAATCTCGTCGATGTAGATTTACGCTAACCGATCGACGCTCCATCCTACTTTAATTGCGATGAAGTGAGCCGACTTAGTCAATCTATTAACAATAACCCAAATCGCGCCATTCCCCTGCGGTGTCTTCGAAAATCCTACAATGAAATCCATCGAGATATTGTCCCACTTCTACTTGGGAATGGCAATGTTCTGCAGCTCTCCGCCTGGCCTTTGGTGTTCCGCCTTCACTTGCTGACATACCATACATTGCGATACAAACGTAGCCACGTCTTTCTTCATGCCGTGCCACCAAAAGTTTGTGCGCAAGTCCTTGTACATCTTGGTGCTTCCAGGATGTAACGAGTACTTCGCATAATGTGCCTCCGTCAGAATTTCTTTTCTGAGTTCGACAGTTTCAGGAATGCAAAGCCTTCTCTTTAGTCGCATCGTCCCATCTCCGTCTTCCGCAAAGTCAGTCGCCCTTTCCGTTGAAATCAGCTCGTGCATTTTCTTCAGGAATGAGTCGTCCTCCTGTGCGATCTTTATCTTGCTAAGCAGGCTCGATCCTAACTTTAGCTGAGCTAGGTGCAGGTGTCGATACTCAATTCTGAGTTTGATACCCATCACTTCAAGGTCTCGTCGTATCTCCTTGTTTATGGCCAGTGTTCCCATAAACATTCTGCTAAGTACGTCGGGCACCACGTTTCCCTTGCCCGGCGTATACTCGATCGTTAGCTCGTAATCTTTTATGAGTTCGAGCCATCATCGCTGTCGTAGGTTGAGTTCTCGTTGCGTAAACAAGTATTTCAGTCTTTTATGATCTGTGTAGATTCTGTACGCCACACCATAGAGGTAGTGCCGCCATAGCTTCAACGCAAACACGATTGCCGCCAATTCTAGGTCGTACGTCGGGTAGTTTTTCTCGTGCTACTTCAACTGCCGTGAAGCGTAGGAGATGACTTTGTCTCTCTGCATGAGTACGCACCCGAGGCCAGTTCCCGATGCGTCACTGAATATCTGAAAGCCTTCTGAACCGTCTGGAAGTGCAAGGATTGGGCTGAAAAGAGCCGTTGCTTCAACTCTTGCAAGCTGGATTCACAGTCGTCACTCTATTCAAATACTACTCCCTTCTGGGTGAGGCGAGTCAGAGGCGACGCTAGTTTTGAAAAGTTTTGTACGAATCTTCGGTAGTAGCCCACTAAGCCCAGAAAACTCCGAATATAGCTAGCCGAGGTAGGTCGTCTCCAATCTACCACCGCTTCAATCTTCTTTGGGTCCACCGTGACACCTTCGACAGAGATTACATGTCCGAGGAATGTCACGGTACTCATCCAGAACTCGTACTTACTCTGCTTGGCATACAATTTATTTTTACGCAAAATCTGCAGTACCGTCTTCAAGTGTTCTGCGTGCTCTTCTTGGTCCCTTGAGTAGATAAGGATATCGTCGATGAACACGACTACAAATTTATCGATTTGAGGTCGGAAGATCGGTTCATCAGATCCATGAAAGCGGTTGGGGCATTTGTTAAATCGAACGGCATGACGAGGAATTCGTAATGACCATATCGAGTGCAGAAGGCAGACTTCGATACGTCGTCGAACTTGATCTTCAATTGATGATAGCCTGAGCGAAGATCGATTTTTGAAAATATTATCGCGTCTTGCAGTTGGTCAAACAAGTCGTCGATTCACGGCAAAGGATACTTGTTTCGTACGGTCGCCTTATTGAGTTCCCGATTATCGATGCATAGCCGCAACGACCCATCATTCTTCTTCACGAACAGTACGAGAGCTCCCTACGGAGAGACGCTAGGGCGAATAAATCTGTGGTCTAGCAACTCTTATAATTGCACCTTCAGCTCCTTCAGTTCTGCTAGAGCCATTCGGTAAGGTGCCTTTGATATCGACCGTGTATCCGGAAAGGTGTCGATGCTGAATTCAATTTCTCGATCCGGCGGCATCCCGGGCATCTCATCAGGAAAAACGTCAAGAAAATCTGCCACAACATCAGTCTGCATTGTGTTTGTATTATCCTTCCGCGTGTCTCGAACTGATGCCAAGTATCCCGTGCAGCCGGAACACAGCATGCGCCTCGTCGAGATTGCTGATACCATCATCGCCGTCTTCGAGACCGTACCGCAGGAATATGAGAACTCTGTCTCGCTGGAAAGACGAAACACCACTCTCTTCTCCGTGCACTCGATCGTTGCATGACAAGCGCCCAACCAATCCATGCCCAAGATTATGTCGTACTCTTTGATGTCTAGCACGACGGTATCCAAGGATAGATATCTTCCCCTGATGCAAGTGTGGCCATCCCTACAAATAAAGTTCGCAGGCATATCGACTCCCGACGGAGTGCTAATGCTAATATTCATATCTAGTGATTGCATGGTTATTTTATTTTCTTTCGTAAAATTAGCAGATATAAAGCTATGCGTCACACCCGAATCGAATAGTACTCGAGCAGGTATATCTTTGTAGAGTAATATACCTGTTACAACCGTATCGGACGCAAATGCCTCATCCCGAGTTAAGGCATAAACTCGGCCTTGAGCTCCGTGGCGTTGATTTTGTGGGTTCACAGACACTGCATTTGCGCCTTGTAGTGTAGGCGCTTTATATGGATTCGGAATGTTCCTTGGTGGGTTATGTTGATTTGGCTTCCCCACCTGACAGAATTGACTGAAGTGGTCTAGCTTGCCACACTTGAAGCATGTTCTCAATCTACAATCGGGTGCTCGGTGCCCACGCTTGCCGCATCTGTTACAATTTACGGCGGCAAAGTGACCACGATTCTCAGACGTGTTTGGACGCTTTTGTACTTCCAATCCTCCAGCGTCATTAGGACGCTTGTTGAAGTTGTTGCGAACGACAGGCACGGCCCTTTGTGACATATGGCCAAAGATCCGCTCACTATCAAGTGCGGCTTCGTAAGATTCACGATAAGTTTAGCATCTTTGGTTCATGACGTCCCTACGCAATTCGTCGTTGAGGCCTTGCTGAAAACGCTCGCACCATTCTTCTTTGTTTGGCAGGAAGGCGCGGGCAAATTTTGCAAGTTTTGAGAAGCTTGTATCATAATCTTCAACAGTCATATTCCCCTGCCTCAACATCATGAACTCATCCCCTTCTGTCGACGGATGGCACGAGGAACGTACTGCTCAAGGAAGGTTGTCTTGAACATTTCCTAAGAAATCTTTTTGTTGGAATCGGTTTCACAGATCTCTTGTTTCTTCGTCGCCCACCAGTCGTGTGCTCTTAGTTGTAACTGCAACGCTGCACAGGCCACCCTCTGGGACCCTTCGATGCAGAGGAGATCAAACAAGTCCTCCATATCTGCGAGCCATCCTACTATCACGTCGGGCTCTGCTCGGCCGTTGAACTTCGTCGGGTTCATTTTGTGAAATTCCTTCACTTTGAGCATGGAAGGAGAGTTTATCATTTGCGGTGGGACTTCTTCCTCCTCATCTTCTTCTTGATCACCGTACTTTCCATCGGGTACCACGTCCGTTGCCTTGGTATCGCCCGCCATCATGCTCACTATCTGAGTCAGGGCGGTCATCTGCTTCTGCTGCGCATCAAATTGGGCTTTGAATTGCATCTGAAGCTGTTGCTGCTGCAGTTCCATCAACTGTAGCATCTTCTCCATAGTCGTATCGCTAGGGCCAGTACTTTTTGTGCTCGACGTACTATCCACGGTTTGGGTAGTTGTGTCGAGATTTTTCTTATCTCGTTTAGTCATTCCTACAAAATAGTGTAAACCCGTTAGTATTTTTTCAAAAATATCTACGGGCTTACCTGTATGGAACTTGTATTTCACGCAGCATGTCGACAAGCATTCAATCGAGCCATCACAACGAACATTCCAACAATGAAATATCTTTCGCAAATCCAAGGAAATATAACTGTACTCTGATACCAATTTGTCACGCCCCGAGTCGACAACGTTCGTCCCCGATGTTATTTTACCGATTCGATCGTCCTCGCTAAGGCGTGATGCCGTACGAGTCTGGAGTTGCACTCGTACAAGGAAAAAACGTTACGTTGAATTGTATATGAATACGCCAAGTTAAAGTTTCACAAATCACATCAGAATATAAGACGCAGTATAGGAAGATAGGAATGCTTTTCATTCATAGCTTGCAATGAAGTACAAGTTATAATTATATTGGATGCCGTTGCGGCTATATTGATTGAAAACAGAAAGAAATACACTCGACAAGTTACCGAAACTACGCTTGTCGTCCCATACATTTGCCTCTTTATACATAAGCCATCGATCGAATTGGCTTCAAAATACTTCAGCATAGGAAGAGCTTCAAAATGTCTCTTCGCACTTCAGCTTCAGTTTAGGTTGGAGCGCCCGTCGCACCTGGGGAAATTGGGGGTGGGAATTAGCACACTTGCTAAGTGGACGAGATGAACCAACTCGTCTAAACCGACTCTGACTGTTAGGGTAGGCATGCTTTAGAGTTGTCTTTCTATTAGAACTAAATGAATTCAGTTCATATTCGATAGCCATATGCGAGTAATAAAGCATACAATATAGCATAGCAGTTTATCATATTTCTTACCACGGCCGTGCTCGTCCCTGGATGAAAACAAAGATAATATTTACACCTGCATAAGACAATAGGTGAGCATGCTACTATCTTATATGCGGTCATTGGTGCTACGCACCATTAGGGACTTAATCGAAGTTGGCATGCGACGCTACCCTTTCAGCCTAGGTTGCAAGCCTTATTGAAGGTCCCGCATGCCTCGCGCCGAAGCACGATAAATTATTCCCCCTAGGACGAATCGATTCCGATGCCCCGGATACCGTTTTGAAGAAAATAAACTTGTGCACAAGCTGTCCATGACCATGCCTATGTGCGAACAGTTTAATATATGCAAACAGTTTTGTATAACACGAATAGTATCGAATGATATTATCATTTCTTGCAACTCATGCAACGATTCATTTTCCCCAAAGTCGTACACCGATTTAGCATCCCGTGGGAACCAAATTGTCCGAGGCATCATAACCCATGATCAATGTTTCACATTATTTTACAGCACGTGAAATAGTCTATCTTTTTACTAGAACCTTAAACTTTTCCGTTTATGTGAGAAACTTGTATTTTTCAGAGTAGATTACTCAAAATCGATACATTTTTCCCGAGTTCTTGACCTTAGTGGATTGGCATGCAATTAACTTGGCATCGTTCGATTTGAATGAATTCGAGGCAAGGAATAAGTTTGCGGGACAGAGTAGAAAAGAAGTGTCGAATCACCCACCGATTACTTTGCTTCGTGTCGGTCGTCGAAGCGCTACGCAAAGTCAAGCTTTAGTTATGCGAGCTCCTGCAATGGCACCAACACTTTGTTAGATTTCCTTCTTTTCCCCTTGCATCGAAATTTGTAATTGTATCCATGAAAATGACGCAAAAGCACTTCATCAAAACCCAGCGGCAAAAGCTCCAAGAAAACCATACAGCGGTCCGGCCCCGTCGAAGGGACTCTTATATAGAGCTCACTCGCCGAGACGCAGCCCGCTGCAACTAGGACTTATTCTAATAGAAGTCATTCCATTAGTTGGATTGATTCTCGTATCGTCCGTCCAAATCGATTCGATCGATGCCGCAAGGTGTTATCGTTTACCAAGCCTAGCGATCGAGTCGGATGGCCATCTAGGTTCCCGGCCGATCCGACTCGGCGCAAGAATATTATGAAGTCCGTCGCCTATCGAAAGCGGGGTGCTACAGTACGTGGGATAGTTCTTCTCGTGCGGCTTCAACTGTCGGAAAGCAAAAGATATCACCTTATCCCGCTGCATGAGCACACAACCCAAGCCCTGGCCAGAAGCATCGCTGAAGATTTGAAATCCCTCCGTCCCTTCAGGAAGTGCAAGTATCGGGGCCGAAATGAGCCGTTGTTTGAGCTCTTGGAAGGAAGCTTCATAGTCGTCTGACCCGAATGTGACTCCTTTCTGGGTGAGGCGAGTCAACGGTGATGCAATCTTCGTAAAGTCCTTCACGAAGCGTCGGTAGTATCCCACCAAGCCTAGGAAGCTTCGAATTTCGCTAACTGATGCGGGCCGTTTTCAATCAGCAACTGCCTCAACTTTCTTTGGATCGACTGTGATGCCCGTGGCGGAGATGATATGCCCAAGGAATGAGACGCTGTTCAGCCAGAATTCGCACTTGCTCCTCTTCGCATACAACTGATTCTCTCAAAGGGTTTGGAGTACCGTCCGCAGGTGGTCTGCATGTTGCGTTCGATCCTTTGAGTAGACGAGGATGTCGTCGATGAAGACTACTATGAATTTGTCAACGAACGGACGAAACACTCGATTCATCAGATCCATGAAGACGGCATGGGCGTTTGTCAGACCGAATGGTATTACCAAGAACTCATAGTGGCTGTAGCGAGTGCAGAAGGCAAACTTCGGCACGTCATCTGGCTTGACCTTGAGTTGATGGTAACCTGATCGCAGATCAATCTTCGAAAACACCGTTGCACCTTGGAGCTGGTCAAACAAGTCATCGATGCGAGGCAGGGGTATTTGTTCCGGACGGTGGCCTTATTCAATTCTTGATAGTCGATGCAGAGCCGCATCGATCCATCCTTCTTTTTTGACAAATAGCACAGGCGCACCCCACGACGAGACACTTGGACGGATGAATCCCTTGTCGAGTAACTCTTACAGCTGAATCTTGAGTTTTTTTAGTTCTGTCGGGGCCATTCTGTACGGAGCTTTTGAGATCGGCCGGTTGTCAGGAAATGTATCGATGGTGAATTCGATTTCTCGATCGGGGGGCATTTCGAATAGCTCGTCTGGGAACACGTCAGGGAATTTTGCCACAACGTCGGTCTGACCTACGTTTGCACTTTCCATTCGCATATTTCGAACAGACGCCAAGTAGCCTTTGTATCCTGAATGCAGCATCCTCCGAGCAGAAATTGTCGAGATCACCAAGTAGCTTTTGCACTTTCCATTCGCGTATCTCGAACAGACGTCAAGTAGCCTTCGCATCCTGAATGCAGCATCCTCCGAGCAGAAATTGTAAAGCCCCTAAATTTTATATATTTATTTTATTATATTTTGGTACTGATTTAAAATTTGTTATTGTACGTCGCGTAGTCGTATTTTACGTCGCGCACAAAGTTTTATTTTTTTGGTAATTGCTCGACGAATGCGAATGTGTCGAGGAACATATGTTAGAAAAATATTATAAATTTTATAAATATTTTTACTTTGTATAAAAAGGTTATTCTATTCATCGTTTACAAATAAATGCTGATTTGGAAATTTTGGGTTAATATTTTGTGAAATGTAAATTTTGCTTATTAATAAATTTTATTATTTACAAAAGCTAGTTTATGGTTTAATATTTAAGTATTTATAGTGATTTTCGAAATTAATTATTTCCATAAATATTTAACTATGAAAATAATATTTGAGATCTTGTCTACTTAATATTTGATTAAACATGGTAAATTAAATTGCAAAAGATTTTTATTGGCTTTATTTAAAAATATTTTAAATTAAGTATGGGATTAATTTGGATTTGAAATTTATTTGAATTGGTTTTAAATCGATTTAAATTAATAGGGGAATTATCTGATTGGGATTTAAATCATCCCAATCCCTATCCAACTGGGAATTCCCACATCCTATAAATAGGCAGGTACTCCTCCAATTTCTCCACAACAACCCAATGTGCATCGTGTCTGTGCCTCATCTCCTCCACTAAATTTTTCCATACAAATACAATAATCTCCGTGTCCGACAGCTCCGGACACCGACTCGTCCCGTGTCTCGCAGGACACGTTACCGACTCCCCATGCCGACGAACCTCCAACCCACAAATCGTGTCCCCGTGTCTGTGTCCCCGCTCATCATCACCACCACCGTCACCCCTCGCTGCCGCAACCACCATGCTTCTCCCCGACACAACCAAAACATCAACACCACCTGCTGCCAACCCCGACGTCCATCACAGCACCACCACCACCTTCGTCGTCATCACCACCAACCCGTGGCAAACTCCCCGCCACCACAGCCAGCCACTACCCCGCTCACCACCACGTCGTCCCTACTCCGCCGGATTTCGGCCACGACCCACAGCCCGTCCTCGCTCCATCATCACCACCCCACCGTAACCCGACCCCCGACTCCACCAGAACGCCGCCGACACCATCGACAGAAGTAAGAAAAGGATGAAGGGAAAGAAACCCTCACTGAAATTTCTCCGCGTGGCCGCCTCCCGCAGATCCACGCCTCCGCAGCGATCTTCCCGCTCCTCCCCGCTCCGCACCGGAGCAGCAGTGGCGGAGTCGCCCGCGTCCGGAGTCGCTCCGCCCTTCCGCGCACACCAGATCTGGACCGCCGCCGCGATCCACCCGCGCCCGGCTACTCAGCCGCCCGCCGCTCCACTTCCCGACACCGGCGCCCATCCGTCGGAGTCCTCCGGTGCCAACCGAACGCCGTACTCCCCGTCGCCGGCCGAACTCGGCGCCCAGCGCTTCCGCGCAGTTCCCCGGTGAGCACCGCTCCTCTTCCGGCGCCTTCCTCCGCCCGATCGCGACTCCTCCTCCGCCTCTCCGCCTAATCCCGACCGCCGACCACACTGGGCCGCACGCGCGCCTGCGCGCAGCCATTCATCGCGCGGTCGCCGCCTCCGTCCCTTCCGCGTGGCAAGCCGGCCCGACCAAGCTCCTCCAGGAGCGGCCTCCCTCCGCGAGGATCTCCGCCGACCACCGCGTCCAAGGCCGCGCCCTGATCGTCGGTCACCGGCCGGAGCTCCTCAGGTGAGCTTCCCGATTCCCCCTTCCCTCTTTTTCTCTCTCTCGCTCGCACTGTGTATTTGGGGAGGAAGTTAGAAAGTTTTCTTTTTTACTGTTATTAAAAGTAATTATTATTGTTATTATTATTATTAGTATCATTATATTATTATTATTATTACTATCATTACTAATAGTATTATCATCATTATTCTTATTATTATTATTATAGTTTTGTTATTATTATTATTCTTTATGAGCCATTATTATTATTTATTATCATTATTATTATTATCATTATTATTATTAAATTTTTACAAAAGGATTAAGATTAATATTAGTATTGCAAAATATTATAGATAAATGTTAGTATTTCTATTTGTATTATTTCATCATGATAATTACTAGTTATAATAATCTTTTTAAATTTTTCCTTAAAGTATATATGCAAGGGTATATATAAGTACTATATTGGCTTGACCTATATTTAAAATATTTTAGAACCCTATATGATTTTTACTAATATTTATCTAAATTATTGTTAATAATAAAATATGGTTTTATCTATAAAAATATGTGTTGACAAACATAGAGGTAGCCTAAAACGATTTTTGAGATTTTAGTATTTTCCAAAAGCAAATCTAGTCTTAAAATTATTATAAGTATTTTCAAAAACTAAGTTATATTTATTTTGTAAATTTCCTTGTTGGTTATTATCATCGTTGATCATGACTAATCACTTGTTCCTATTCTTCCGCGATTTCGGATCATTACATTGACTATGGCTTGTGAACCATCAGGACTGTCGGAAACATCGCACCACCAGGCGTAATGACAGGCAAGACACCTTGCCTTTACTGTTTAAATTTCCTGCTCAATACCATGCATGCTTTTCTTTAGTTGTTTCTTTTAAATTATATGTAGATACAAATTACTATATTTTGTGCAATTGACTTAGAGTTAAGGGACTACCGTATGTTTAAGTGCATCTCATGAACTGTCACGATGTGCCACGGGTTGTGTGTGAGCTGCGAGTCGCATATAGCTTCGGACTTGCGTATCGACCGTACATCGGTGCGTAAAGGCCGTACGTTAGGATGTAACTGCTAATAGATTTTTGTAGAAGACTTGGCAGTTATTAAGGATTAAACAGTGTCGTGGAGGCGACGCATGTATAGTATCATTGGGAGGAGGGAAGACAGTTATTAGCGTAGGGGCTACCTGTTCAGTACACATATAGATTTGGGCCGATAGTGTCTCGGATGAGCGCTACTTACTGTCCCGGGGCCGATAGTTCTCGTATGAGAACTACTTTCTGCCCATAGTTGATAGTGCCTCTTATGAGCGCTACCTACTACTACTCTCTCTCCATCTATGCTGAACACTATAAGCTCATGCGTAGAACGTTGTCTTCTCAAAGTATATATCACATAGAATGGTTAGGAACCTTTACGCATGTATATTTCTATTGAGCTCTTACTATTCAGTTTATGGCATGATATTATGTGTCTTGTTACGTCCCTCTGAGGACCTGGTTTTTCCCCAGGTGTGTGTTTTCGTGATTTCTTGCAGGTGCTCTAGCTAAGGCCATGGCTTGCGCTCTATTCCGTCGTGATGATTACTCTTGGACTCGCCATTGCTCTCGCTTGCTAAATTCTTTCCTTGTATATTTTTCCATATTTAATTTGGTTGGTAGTGGACTTTGTCTTCGCCCAACTATTGTGTACTTGACAAACTCAAAGTTGCTTTATATCATTATTTAACTTTGTGGATGAGATTTAGTTGTCTTGGATTACTACATTTACAGCTTATGTATACATACGAGGTCTATGTATTTCGTATGTATACAGCTGGCATATCTACGTACTTGGTCCTACGTATTTTGGGACTGGGGCGTTACAGAAATTGTCGAGATCACCATGCACGTCGACGATGCTTCACCACATGAGTAGCAGAACTCAGGCACTCCAAGTATGCGGAAGGTGACCTTCTTTCTTGCGCAGTCGATGATGGCATTGCAAGGATCGAGCCAATCCATACCTAGTATGATGTCGAAGCCCTTCATATCAAAAACTATCGCATCAAGACCGATCTTTTGACCCCCAATACAGATGATCCCGTCGCCACAAGCTAAATTTGTGAGTAGTGGTGTGCCCGAAGGTGTACTTACGCCAAGGTCGAGATCTAATGATATTATAAGAAATTTATGCTCGACGGCAAAGTCCGTCGATATAAAACTATGTGAAGCGCCTGAATCAAATAGTACACGAGATCTAATGATAGTCGGAAACGACAATCTTTACCGTAGTGCCCCTTTTTCCTACAAAAGCTATAATCTATATTCAAGGTACAGCACTCGCTGCCATCGTGTCCGATAAAATTACATTTTGTGCAACGAGACCTAGTGCTCTATCCCTGGTTGCCCCCGTTGTTCGGACGCTTTGCAGTGTGATTATTGCCTCCCGTATGGCTAGGACGTTTGTGATTGGAATAATGCACAAAGTCTGCAACAATAGGAGGGTACTGGCTCTCAAGACGGAGGGCATGATTTAGAGCATCGTCCGTGGTCTTGTACTCCAGAACACCTACATGCGCACCGATAGAGCGTAGACCCACTTTGAACCGTCACACACGACACTCCTCTGTAGGAAGAAACGCACCAGCAAATTTGGACAATTTGTTGAATTCTGCGGCATACTGTTCTACTGTCCGGTTTCCTTGCCTCAACTACATAAATTTATTCTTCTTCTCTTGGCGAACGGCGGAGGGAAGGTACTCGACTTCAAAGGCTTTACGGAATGTGGCCCAAGAGATCGATACTGAGTTATTGTCGCGTCGGATCGCTCGCTTGTGCACGGCCTACCAGTCGTGCGCGTTCAACCGTAGTTGAAGTTGTTCGCAGGCGAATTGCTTTGATTCTTCAATACCGAGGAGCTCGAAGTGATCTTCCATCTCTTCCAACCAATCGATTGCCATAGAAGGGCCTTCGGTGTCGCTAAAGGAAGTGCGACATGCTTTCTTGAATTCGGATACTTCAAAGTTGTATTTTTCGGTGCCGCTGTTTGATGTTCGGGCTCCTCCGTGTCGACTTCAATGGGTTGGACCGTCGGTACGGTAACAGTAGGCGCAGTCACGAAATTTCTATTGGCCATAATTGTCTGGATGATCTACTGCAGAGTATCTAGTTGTTTTTCTTGCAGCTTAGCTTGTGCATCGAAGCGAGCTTCGAACTGGGCCTGCCGTGCCTCTGTCTGCTGATGTCGGTTCTCGGACTGTTTCTGCTGCACCTCCATCATGCGCAGCATCCTTTCGATGGTACTGTTAGAAGCTCCGGCCCACGAACTACTAGAGCATCTAGAAGTGCTCTGCTCTTGCTCGGTCGTGGGTTCCGGCACTTCTGCAATACAAAGGCAAATGCATCAGTCTCAAATTATTACGGACTCATTGTATGGAACAACTTACCTCATCGATGCGAGGTCAAAGGTTTGAAACTCTAGACATGAGGCCAAAGGATGTAAAGCCGTGCTCTGATACCAATATGTCACGCCCCGATTCCATAGAATCGATAGTCGTCCTCCGGGCGTGATACCGTGCGAACCTAAGTTGCGGTCGCACAAGGCATAGTCATAATGTTATCCGAAACACAACATCAAGTTAGAGTACGCAGATAAAATTGATTGACACATTTGAAATAGAAGTAAACTTTAATTTGATAATAAAATTCATTTACATTGACTCCATTACATTAATTCATTGCCACGCGGCTACAACATTACTCAACTTACAAAACGAAAGCTGATGAGATAGTCGTTCCATACATTACATCCCTTTTTACAAGCAAAAACCATTACACTTTCCACCTGCTATCGAGGGAAGTCGAGTTGCCATATTTTTTCTTTTTGTACTGAGTGCGGAGTTTTCAAAAGGATTCAGAAACAAGCCTTCAAAACACGGACGAGGCTTCAAAAGTGTTCGCGTCGCCTTGAGCTTTAAGTGGCACGTCCTTCGTGGTTCGGGGTACCTGCATTGAGAGCGAGGATAACTTTGTACTGGTGCGTGGCTATTTAAGTTCCAAGCTCTCATTTGGTTGAAGAGTTTATATGACTTAGTTTGTGAATATTTCTAACCATCCTAATGAATTTCAAACAAGCATGTGACAAGCATAATGTGAAATATATTGAAACTTACCCATGGCGGACCGCGCCGTACCTTATAAGACTTACTATGTTCTTTCCTGTCAATTGTTATCATTTTTATATTCATTTTGTATATGTGAAGGTCACTGGCACCACAAGCCATTTTGACTATAGCTGGGTTAGACGGCGACCCTTTCAGCTCAGGTAGCGAGCCCCGCTGAAAGTTCTCCGACTAACCATATTTTGCTTTTGTCGAGCTCAGCTATCTTTTGCTTCCTCTTAGGCCGAAACGATCCCGTGTCTCGGGGTATCGCTCGAGGAAGCCGTTCCTCGTGCACGAGTTGTCCAATGACCGTACAAAGACAATTTTAGTTATTAAGACATAGCCTACATTCTCTTTGAAAACTCGATCATTTTTTCGTGACCATGCCCTTGCATTTATTCTTTCATTCGCAACAACATTATCGATTTACGTAAAAAGGGGGTCGAGAAGAGAAGGGTTAGCCACTCACCTTGAGTTTACTTCAAGCAAGAGAACTTGTTGGTCATGCTAGACGTCGCCTACACGATTACCTGAAATCGCACAAGCAACCGATTAGAATACTGTATTATTCAAGAAGTTCGATAGGAAGTGCGAGTTCGAAATGCAAGCCATGAAAACCATCGAAAACATTAACGAAAACGCATTCAGAAAACCAAGCCAAAAACCAACGCAAGCGGCATAAAAAACAGAGCAACGAGAGGTCTCTCCCGACTCAGCCGCAGAGTCAATCCTTGAGGCGCAACCCGCTGAATATGGGACTTGGTTCGGAAGAAGCCATTCCATAACGGAGAATGGATCTTAATTCAACTGTTTTCGTTCGATCGATTCTATCGATCCTGACCTATCGGTCCTGACCGAATCGATAACGACAATATTCCTTTCTCGCGCACCCCGTGGACAGAGAACGGGGCACGATATAGGGACGGGATACTACAGTAATTGAATAATTATTGAGTATGAGCAAATAGATACAATCTTGTTATATTGAGATTGACAATGATGGTCTAGACAACGTACTATCGCTAATTCTGTGGCATAGGCTGGACTTTGCTACGTACTCGTATCCTGAAAAGCAGGAGCGGATCGTGACAAGTTTTTATGGTGGCCCATGTAGGTTTATTTTTACAAAATTGTGCGAACTCGTGGTAGTATATATATTAGTCATACTACTATGGGCCTGCGACTAGGAAGTGCTCGTTCACAATTAGGATTGACTTAATTTTAGGAGAATGGCTAGAACTAGGTATACCATAGGTAATCCCTTATTTAATTTGACTACTTGGGTAGTTAAGATTGCTATGTAGGCTATGTGGTTAAGATATGAATAAACATTGAATCTTTAGGTTAGATGAATCTGAGGAATTTCTCTAGGAGGATATGCTATTTTGTTTTGATAAGATGGTATGATCAAAGGTGGGTAGACAGTTCGCCTTGTAAATTAGGACTTTCTAGTATTCGATTCCTAATCTTGATTATTTGTGCAATTTTATTTTCTGTCATCTCTAAACATTGTCATATCGTACGGTCCATACTGCTTATTTATTTCCCATTGGCCATAGATAATTATTTTTCTCTAAGAGTCAATATTTTATTTCCATCCATTGACTTTTGAGCCTAACCTGATTCAATTATTCATATATTAATTCTGAGTCAGTTTTTGTTGAAATTTAATGTATATATGTTTTCTCTCGATCCTTGAATATTAGAGAAATAGAAATTGATAATTTTATACTTCTCTTGTCTTAAGTTATTTTCTTCATAATCGATCTTTTTATTTTCAAAATTGATACTTTCTCTTCGAGGACAGATACTTACACTTTTTCTATCATGATCGACTTGTTTGAATTTTTAGAAACTCCTTTGAATTTTTTTTATGGATATAATTGAAAGAATATTTGTTGACTTACAATAGCAAGGCAGATGCGCGTTGTCGCCATCTATTTGAGTTATGGAGACTGCGGGTTCACTGTAGCCACCAGCGCACTGGTAAGATATGACCTCTATATTGAAGTAATTTCAGGTATGCGTAGGTTGTCGAATATTATTAAAACTATGTCCAGTTGTCCTATTTTAATCTTTGAGTTGTTATATCAATAATGGATTGAGTTGATAGAGTATTCGATATTATATTATTATTTGAGTCATGATACCAAGGGTTTACTGTAGCCAGATATACACTAGCGAGACATAAATTCTCTATAAACTGACTTCGGATATACATATGGTTTTTAGATACTATAGAGACTATATCATGTTTAGCAAATAATTATTGATTTTTCATGGTCCATAAATCCTGCACTCTCACTTTAATTTGATTTGGTATCCTATTTCATGTTATTCGTCTTCTCAATAAAGTTGTAGTTCTTTCTTTATTATCTTTCTATTCTCGAATCTTTCTTTCTTATCTTTCTATTCTCGAATCATCATTTGGTTCCTCCTAGTAATCATTTAAAACCTATTACTAGATTTTGATTACATTCCACTAGATTCATAATCGTGTCTAAATGATTTTGGTCTAGTGGTTGATCATGTCGAAGCGATTTCGATTTTTATTATTCTTAAACGATTTCTATTGTGACTGGACAATTTTGACTATATTTTTTTATCGTGCCAAATAGCATTATTTCTTACATTGTGATTCTTTTCGCGATCATGCCAAACAAATTTTGATCATTAATCGTGTCCTTTTTTATACTTGATTATATTCTTAGTCGTGCTTAGTCGTACTATTAAAATTTCAAGGACAAAATTTTTCTAAGGTTGATAGATTTATAACCCCCGTTCCCGATTTTTTTTAAAATTTTATTTATTTTATTTTAAATATTTTGTGTTAGAAAATTTTTATTTGAATTTCTATAAAAGGTAACTGTAAATATTTTTGAATGATAAAAGATTTGCCAAATTATTTTAAGATTTGAGTTTATAAAATATGTTTTAAATATTATTTGATAATATTAAATATTATTTTGAATTATTATTGTAATCAAAATTAGATTTAGATTTGATTGATTTAGTTTTGAAATTAATGATTATTATCTTTAACCAATAAAATGATTTGCTAAATTATTTTTATAAGATTTAAATTTATACAAATAGACTTTAAATTTTATTTGATAATAATAGATATTATTTTAAATTATTATTATGACCAATTAATCGATTGAGATTTGATCAATCTGTGATTGATTTGATTTCAACTTATGGAAAGATTTATCCATTGGATTTCTAATCCTTCCCTATTTAGGATACCTCTCACCTATATATGGAGGCTTTTTATTATTTTCTTCCAGCACCAAAACCCTTCCAACCTAATTCTCTAATCCTAATTAGGTGACTGCTACCCATTATATATACCCTTATCAACATTTCTCATCTTTTCCTTTCTCATAATTCTCTATTTTTCGTCCAAAATAGTCCAAAATTCGTTATAAATTCAACCTCATTTTTTTGAAGCTATAACAACTCCGCGAAGCCATTGTGACCAACTCCGGATTTCATTTTACCTCCAGTTTTTTTGTTTAGAACCGTATCGAGGTTAACTTTCCAAATCTATAAACTATCTGTAATTATGAACATAAATTTCTGAAAAATTGTTTGAGTGTCAATTGTCCAAAATATCGATATATCGTACTATTTTTGAGATTTCGGAAGATTCCGAACTCCGTTTTATGAACCGTTTGATGTTTTAGAAAACTGACACATGGATCTATAGTATACTAATTTTCAAGAAATTAATAATAAGTTTATTATTTTGTTTAATTTGTAGAATCTACAGATGGCCGGTGATTTACCGAATTATTAACGATTAGCCATAATTACAATAACTTTCAACCAAATCGAGATTGTGTCGCACACGTCAACCGCAACTGAACTTGAGGCAAGTACACTATTGCTTTATGTTCTTAGTACATTATAATGCCACTCTCCATTGTATTTTCATTTACTATTCCGTTGAGACACGATTGTGACACGAGAAGACTTGTTGTATCATTGCTTGTTTATTGACTATTTAGGGAGTCGGGAGGGGAAATGCTCAGTCGGTATGTGAATAAAGTCCAATGATTTTTTATTATGGATAGCTAAGTCATACACCTCACATATGGATTAGTCGTACTTTTTTATTATGGATAGCTATCTATGATGTGCCGTATCAGCCCAAGCCGTTCACATGTCGAAAAGTATTTCAAACGTACTGCCTGTTTTAATTGTAGATGTTCATTGCTAGTTGTCTTTCATGTTCTTTCTGTAGCCTCCCTTCCCGAAAATTTTCAAAATATTTTTATTATTTATTTGATTTAAATGGTGATTTTAGAATTTTATAAATAATTAAATAGTTACTTATTACGGTAGATGATTTTAGCCATAGTTGAGATTTGGAGTACAAGGTGACTAGGAATCATGGCACGGATAGCTCAGTGGCGTGCTTTGACTAGTGTTTAGTCATGGTAGGGGAAGGCCGAGCCATAGTGATGTCCTAACTAAGAAAACCAGGCCAAGTTATGACATGACCATTATGAATAATTTAATTATTTATTATTAATATTATTTGACTTTGAGTGACCCGGTTGTACCAAATTGGCCCAGACTGGACCTAAACCAAGCCCAAGCCCAGGTAGTCATGTAGTGCATCCCAAGACGTCCTTATAGACATGCATTGAATAGTAGTATTTTAATTCAGTAACCTAGTAGACGATTTTCACAAATTGTAGTTAACTATATATTAAATAATATTTATTGATAAATTAGTGAATATTTTCTTTAACAAATATTTTGGACCCTATGGGATTTATCTAAGTTGTATATATACTTGTGTGTGTTTATATATAGAAATATATTTATAATATATGAAAAATAGGCTTTATATATATAATATCCCTGTATTTTATTTATGTGAATTTTGGGTATATAAGAATTTAGAAGTGGATTTCAATATTGACATTATTTAATATTTTATTGCTCGTATTTGTATCTACGGCATATGCTTGTATATCAATATACGTGTATATATTTACACATATATACATAGGAATATATTTACTTGAATTGTATTAAGGGGGTATATATATATATATATATATATATATATATATATATATATATATTAATATAATATATATATATATATATATAATATATATATATATATATATATATATATATATATATATATATATAGATATATATATATATAATATATATAATATATATCAAT
>JANAVB010016334.1:0-15125 GCA_029216955.1 Iris pallida | reverse complement strand
ATTGACTTTTATCTAAATTGTGGAGTCAGCGTAGGCCTGCTCCTACTCAACTGACTCAGGCGACATATTTATTCATATGCCTCCCATCCCTTCTTGATTGTGGTTATGTTACTTCTTACGCATTTACTTATATTACTGTTCCTTTATCGTACCAACATGCCATGCTTTGTTTTGATTGACATAATTTTTCAGCTCTTTGGTTTGGTTTTCATGCTTGACTAGATTTAGGAAATTCCGAGGAAGGAATTTATTTTAAGTTGTGGAGAGTTGTTGAGACTCGTCTCACAGTATCGGTATTTATATACGGATACGTATTTATAGTGTATTTCGTTTTTTTGGTTTTAGTAATGCTTTAAAAAATTTCTTAACTTATAGATTTTCTTATTGGCTGGCATACCGCCAGTATACCGGTGTATACCGACGGCATACCGTCCAGACAGATTTTCCATATTTAGATATTTTCGATTTCAGATATTTTCATGAATAGTTTCCGATGTTTTGATGAATAGTATTTTAGATATTTTGATAAATAGTGTTTAGATATATTCGTGAATAGTGTAGATGTACCCTATTACCCATTGGATATTTGGTTTTGTTTCGATGGCTATGATTGACTTAGATTTTCACATGGATCACGATCCGACGGTTAAGATTAATCCCCCTTCTATATATACCATTTCACTTTCTCTCTCCTCTCACTTTTCATTCTCTTCACTCTCTTTTCATTTCTTCTTCTCTTCTCTCCTCCTTAGAGCTTGCCAAGATCTTGGCCTTGAGGCCTTGGGTGTGGTTTCGTACCCCTCTTGGTGGTGGAGTAGAAGATTAGGCTTGGAGCTTAACCTAGACAAGTACATCTTGCCAAATCTATGAACCATATTATTTGGTTGTCATTTTTGTTTTCCTTGGTGTTAAATGCTTAGGATTGCCTTAAACTCATTTTGTTAAACCTTATGATTCTCGTCTATCTGCATGTTTCCAAAATTTGTTTAAGCAAGGTTTTGATTTTCTGTTAAAACCCAATATGGACTTAGTAGAAAACTTGGTATCAAGAGTGATACTAGTGTTACCATCATGGATCTTGGTCACATATACATATATGAGGCCCTCACCTAATTTGTATATCATGAATTTTGAGTTTGGTGGCAATCGGAACTCGTTTCGGTGTTCCGAGAACCTCAATTTTGGAGTATTTTTAGATATTAATCTATCAAATCTTGGAATTTTGAAAACTAATACTTCCATGTTGTAGGAAATTCAATTATAAGCAATTTTGACTTTTGAAAATCCGAATTTTGATTTAAAATGAAGTTTTTATGGCCGAAACAAGTTTTGAGTTTTCAAAAATCAACTTTCTGTGACGGTTCGGAAAATCCGTCGAAAATTCGCGGAAATCTGTCGGAAAATCCGAACTTGCACCACAAAACTTGTTGTGACACTTCCGAAAATCCGTCGAAAATTCGCAGTAATCCGTCGGATAATCCGGTTAGGCTGTTTTTGTCTGTTTTTGTCCGTTTCTGCCCGTTTTTGTTCGTTTTTGATATTTTCTTTGATTGTAATAATTTTTTAACATGATTAGATGATCTTGCATAGTTAGAGAATGATTATACACCCTATATACACTTGACACTAGCATATGTTCAATCATTTTTCTATGAAATGTACTTAGCTTTAATTATTGTTTCCCACATGCCATGATATGTCTTTTGATAGATTCTTTCTTACAAGCTATGATAATTGTTACATGTCTTCTTTGCTTACATGATAGTGGCCTGTCGTGGCGCACTCTTCTTACATGTCTTCTTTGCTTATTAGATAGTGACCCGTCGTGGTACACTCTTGTACATGTCTTTCTTTGCTTACATGATAGTGGTCTGTCATGGTGCACTCTTGATTCCAGTACATGTCTTACTCCTTGATAGTGGCTCGTCGTAGCGCACTCTTGTCTTGATATTGTCATGTCTTGTTGTGACTTGTTGTAGCGCACAATCTTGCTTGTCTTGTCCAGTCTTGCATGTCTCATGTCTAGGATGGATTCTGCGGAATGCCATACCCGGAATCCAACAAAAAAATATTAAGGACTAAACAACTAGCTTAATTACTTAGATCATTGAGAATTTCCCAGTTACCTGTTGCCCCTTTGGTCTTGGCATTATATATATATCCTTGTGATTTGGAGCTATCTGTCATGATGAGCACTCTTCCAGCACACCGTCGAATGGGGCACCTCTTTAGGACACATGTATCTTACTGCAGTGTGTCTGCTATACTTATTTTCTTTTTGGCTTGGACTATTCAGGTAGTAGCAGGCAGGTTCTGGACTTGGAATTCTCAGACTTGCATTTGTTAGTAATTAGGATTGTGACAACCCTAGTTAGCTAATGTATAAAGCCGTACTCATTGCTTGGCCGTGACTATTGTATGGAGTCCAGTCTAGTCTAGTTTGTCTAGGTAGTGTCCGGATTTGTTTATTTTCAGTACATCTTTGTTTATGCTTTACTTTTGCCGGTAAATGATTAGATACTAAAGTTCTGTTCATGAGAAGGGTTACAACCCCGGTCCTTGTTTGGTTTACGGGTTATAACTTGGGTTTTGGAATAGTTCCTAAGTCATCTTATCATTTGTCGTTCTATATAGTATCTCACATGCTCACATGTCTCAGTTATCCCACATGCTCACATGTTCCAATTATCTTACATGTTCCAGTTATCTTACATGCTCACATGCTCCAGTTATCTTACATGCTCATATGCTCCAGTTACTTAACATGCTCATATGTTCCAGTTATCTTACATGCTCACATGTTCCAGTTACTTAACATGCTCACATGTTCCAGTTATCTAACATGCTCACATGTCCTGGCTACTTAACATTCTCACATGTCTAGTTTATCTTTCATGTTCACATGCTTCCTTTTTCTTACATGTACACAGTTTATATTATGTCACATGTCCTTTACCTTATGCTACATGTTGCTTTACTTATTATCTTTTCTATTCTCGGGATAAGTGCATTGGTAGCGTACAAGTCTCGATTTGCTTTTACTTATTTCTGTCTCTATCCGTTGCTATGATTTGCATGTTGATTTTAGTTCATAGTTTGGCGTCCTTTGTGGTACTTGCTATTAGGGGTCTGACCCCACTGGTTTTGTTTGGCCAGATCTGATAGAGGTAGCCCGGAGGATCTTCCGTACCTTTCACTCGTTGGTGATTACCCAGAGCACCAGAGTACTTTAGTGGGTGTTCTATTTCATTCTTCCACTAGTTATGTACATTATTCTTTTATGGCATTTAGCCTCCGAGCACGTGTTTAGCTCGTGTTTTGGACTTGACATTTAGCCTACGGGCCAGAACATGATTTGCGTATTCTAGACTATAGCTAGAGCTTATCATGTATGACTATTACTCTTGCTAGTCTTCACTCTGTATTACTAGCTTCATGATCATTGATATATGATAGTTTGGGATGCTTTACTATTTTATATTCCAGTTGATCTTACTTCTTGTATATTGTTTACTACCGGTGATTGAGATACCTAGGATTGCTTGACCTAGAATCGACTGTTGGCTTGTAGTAGTAACCCCCATCTATACAGCTTATACGTTATTTCGGAGTACTGGAGTACTTTGGTATACGTTGCTGGCCTGGTCCGTCCCTACTTGCCAGTATTCTGGTTCTGGGATGTGATAGGTGGGAGCGGATTGCCGCGGGGGGCGGGGTGAGAGCGATGGTCGAGGTCATGAAGGGGGAACGAGGAAGATGATGATGGTAAGGGGTATTTTTGTCTTAAATGTTTGGTCAAAGGAGTTGACCGTCAGTCACAAATGATTTTCATCAAAAGTGAAGAAATTTGTATATTATGGTAATTATGTGGGGTGTACCTAGAATTATGGTAAAAGAGTGGAGTGCAACTCAAAAAAATTCTTTTTAAATCAATGTTATGCATGGACACAGATATAATACGATATGCACCCTAAGGCCTTGTTTGGTTCACGGAAAGTAATGGAAAAGAAATCAATTCTTTGATATTTTCTTTCATTTGGGAAAATACAATTCTCACTCCATGTTTGGAAATGCAAAGGAAAGTAGAAAGGATTGTGAATACTTCAAGGTGGGAAAGTGACTTCTTACTTGGATGGATAAAATCATTTTCTTTCCTAATTTTTCTTCCATTGGGAATCACTTTTCTTTCCTCTTTAATTCCTTTGGCACCCAAACATAGAAAAGTAATGATTTTTTCCTACAAACCAAACGAGCCCATAAAACACAATATCAATGATACAGACATGTTTGTCCTAGTGTATTTTGGCTGCATGTGGTGTGTATGAGTATAGAAAAATGCTTTTTTGTCCGTAGTTTACTTGATCGTCAATTGGCCTGTTGCCACGTGGCAGCTATACATCGGTCCTTCTGCTAACATCGGATCTCACCCCCTAAAAACTCGGATAGGGAGCCAATGGAAGCCCCCCCACGTGGTGGACGAACCAGCGGCGGTCACAAAACTGCGGACAAAATAGCAATGTCCATGGTTATATATATCTGATATGACAAGGCACAGTGGCGGAGCATAAGCCGGATTGTCCTGGGCTATAGCCCGGGCTTTGAGAATAAATACAAGGAGCTACCACTATACTATCACATGTAAGCTTTAGCTTAGTTGGTTGGGTGATAGGCTGTTTATGTAGGTGGTCCAGTGTTCAAATCTTGTATTTGGTGTTGTTAAGTTGTTGTAGATTTTTTATTTATTATCACCTGATTTTCTTTTGCATCCATGCTCTTTCTTAGTCCTTCCTAAATTTTATCATAATCATGGACATTGTTATTTTGTTCTCAGTTTTGTGACCACCGTTGGTTCGAAACATCGGTCACAAAACTGTGGATAATTTTTTTTTGTGATAGAGCAAAATGGCGGTCACAAAACTGCAGATAAATTTTTTTATCATCACCTAATTTTCCTTTTTAGCGGTCAGTGTTTTTTGCATCCGCGCATCGACGATCGTTCGAGACTTTGCATCAACACATTAACGTTTATTTCATGAAAGAAGGTGATTCAAAGTCATTTCAGAAGCTTGATTTTTATTTTTTTACTTTTTTACTTTTTTTATTTTTTTATTAATTTTTTTCAGAAGCTTGATTGAGTGTGCAGAACTTGCTGGTTTATGAGAGTGAATCGACGAGGAGAGAAAGTCGAATTTTACTTTGAACAACGGTGATTTTGATCACTCCTGCAGGTTGTTAATCCTTTTAGCAAGTTTTTTTAATCAGTTTTTACTCCTTCCATCTCTTTACCAATTTTTTTGCTTCAACATTTTTTTAGCAAATTATTCCTATCAATCCCTTAAGCAAGTTATAATTGTTATTTTAGCTAGAAGTTGTTTAGTCTAAAAACTAGGTACTATAATTTCTACAACAATGCATGTTCTCCTTGGTTATCAATGCTTATTAATGTCTAAATTGCTACGTCTTGCGTCGCAAACATAGAGGCATTGAGCTTATAGAGTTACTAGCATATGTGCACGTGCCTTGCACGTATTAATATTTCTTAATTAGTTTATGAAGACTCTTTAGGAAGATCAAAGGGTAGTCTTCCTAATTACTAAGTTGTCCTTATTAAAATTAATGTACTATTTTTAATTAGTATAAGTATGTAAGGGTATTTTTGGAATTTAAAAGTTTTACCATCTAAGTTTTCCTATTATATAGTAGAATAGATATTTAGTAATAGGGTCTCAAGTATATATAGAAATTTGTATTTGGATCTTAAAAATGATCAAGATCTCAAAATCATTGTTCATTAATCTATGTGAACAATGATTTTGAAATACAAATTCTACGTTGGTCATTTTAGAAACTCAAATTCTAATTTTTATATATATGTGAAACCCTATTACTAAATAATCCTATAATCAACTCGGACAGTAACGCAAAAGAGACTGATGCAAACCTTCTTCCTTTACTATTTTAGGCACGAAAACGCCAATAATTTCAGTCCTCTAGCTGATAAGGATCCATTGAAAGAAACATGGCTCGAAATATAAAGTATTAGTTAGGAAACCAAGGCAACAACGTCGCATGTTCGTAAGGTCTAATTAATTTTTCGAAAAATTTCATGAGAAGCAAAAATGTTTGTAAAAATTGTGTAAAAGACATTAAGTTTAGGGTATTAGCAAAATGAGCACAGTCGCGTCCAAAAATAGGGTGTAGAAAATTTTGACGCCCTAATTTAGGTCATCAAAATTCATTCCTCCTTAATCCCATTCCTTATTCTTAATCCGTTCCTCTTATTCTTAATCTCCGGAATAAAAAAACTATACTAAAAAAGCGCGCCCTTAAATGGGGCGCCAAATTTCAGACCAAAAAAAATGCGCCTTAATCAAGGGCGTGGAATTTCTCCCCCTTGATGCGTGGCCTTCGGCTGTGCGGCCTCGGCTTGTGCCGCGTGCCCCTCGGGTTGGTGCGCGTGCCTGGTTGCAGAGATTCTCCGCTCTTTTTTAGGTCACTTTTGACCAAAAAGATATGGCAATTTTTGTAGGTTAGTGTTAGGATTGCCGGCTTTAAGATGACATTGTAAAATGTGTTTTGTCTTGTATTGTTAGCTACATGTATATGAAGTGAAGTGAAGAACACTTCTTGCATAAGCAGAGAAGAGAAGTAGAAGAAGGAAGAGGAAGAGAGTAACACATGCAGTCGGAGGAGAAGAATAATTCTCTATCAAATAAAGATTAGTGAAACTTTTTTGTCTAGCCAGTGTGTTAGTATAGTCTCAGAGATCCCGAAAAAAAATACGCCTTAAAGAAGGGCGTAGATTTTACTATACCGTACAAGTTCTGCTCAAATTAATGTATAATATTTGTCATTAATTTTATAGATGGATGTTCGAAATGACGGTCGGATACCAGGTGGACCTACAACATAGGGTATTATCCAGGAACGAGTCCGTCATGTTTCAGATCTGGTATTCGACGGAAAGGCATTTTAGTTAAAGTAAATTATCACTATTATAATTGATAATTATAGGCACTAAAAAAATTTCAGACATTATTTAGTTATATGATTATCCAACGGTAAAATTACGTGAGCATGGAGACTGACGCCACGGATGGAATCTCACAACTCGTCAGAATGAACTTGTTTCATCTTTTGGCTTTTCCTATGTTGACGTTATTCGTCTAAGGCGTCACGATAGAGATCTATTGTTGAGTTTGATAGAGCAATGGTGGCCAGGACGCAACAGATTTCAGCTTTCCTTCGGTGAAATGTCGATCACTCTGGCCGACGTGGCCATGATTTTGGGGTTACCGATTACTGGTAGCCCTATATATTTTGAAGATGAGAGAAGTGTTGGAGATCTTATCTGAACATATCTTAGTGTGGAGCCGGAACCGGATCAAGGTACTAGTTCCGGTATCAAAATGACTTGGCTTCGAACAACTTTTATGCATGTTCATCGGATTGGAAATACACCGGCTCCTGTAGACGAGCAACGGGTACGTTATATAGTTTTCTATAATTATTATACTATATAATATAGTTTTAATATTTGTTTATATTTGCAGCTTGTGTGTTGCACTAGAGCTTCTTTACTAAGCCTGTGCGGTGCATTGTTATTTCCCAACGGGACCGGAAATAAGGTTACTGCAAACCTCCTCCCATTTTTTGAAGACTTATAAACTCCTACAAAGCATGCATGGGGTGCCGCAGTGTTAGCCTATGTTTATCATTCGATGACTAGTTTTGTTACTATTGGATCGGAAGGTGCTGTACACACCAATATATGTGGATGTATTACACTTATACATGTATAATTGGGAAAAAAATTCTTCATAAATGGTTATATAAGTTAGAAAATTGATATCATTTTTATTGTCTATTAATCTGCAACTATGGTCATACGAATATTTTTATATTGATAGGCCACTTACAAGATACAGTGTAGATGAGCGGGTTATGCCCGCAGGAGTGAGATGGAATTCAGATGATGTAGATACAGCTCACGGACTTACTAAAGTGGTCTCAATTTATCGTCATCTATTTGACACAATTTCTGCAAATGAGGTTAGCTGAGCCTATTAGCTATACATCTTTGTCACACTTTATCTAAATAATTTGTTTCACACTACATAAACATCATATAGGTCGAATGGCACCATATTAGTGTACCTCAAAATGTGATTGATGGTGCACTTGGAGCTAGTATGCACAGATACTACATCATCTACCATTCTTATATCATGTTTCATCCGGCTGATCGTGTCAGGCGACAGTTTGGGATGAAATAATTCATACCTCAAGAACCTTTGGCTGCTAGTCGGAGCAGAGGGTCAGTCGCATCGCGGGCTCGCTCACATCTTCCAGGTTGGGAGAACAGGTTTGAGACGTACGAGGTGGAACATTTGTCTCAAACGATGACATCGATACTTGATTGTAAGTCATCTCTTAGAAAAAACCTGTATAAATACAATTACTTTCTTATATTTGTCATGCTATATTATCTCTCTTGCAGTGCAAGGTAGCGAATCCTTTGTACTTTGGTATGGGACTCCCCGCGTCAAAAATCGACGTTGACAATTTGAAGAAGCCCGATTTTCTCACCGAGCTCTGGATGATACTAGCCTACGTGTACGGGATACACAGGTAAATATAATGGTATGTGTCTAAATTTTATTTAAATAAACTATGATCATTCTGAGTCTCACTCACTGAGTATGTAAATAATTTCAGCTCCAAAATTGGGAAGGGTTGTCCCAGGACCCAAGAGTAGATCCACGTGAATTGCTAGACTTTTCTGCACAATTTCTGAGCCACCCCATAGGCCCCCAGTGCTACATTGGCAATCCCTCAGGATCATCCTGTAGGAATTGTGAGGCGCAGACATGCACAGCCCCATAGGCCACACCAAGAGGCGAGGGAAGAATCTGGTGCCTCACAAGATGCATCATATTATTCTGGGTCATATATTGATCAAGAGGCGGGCGAGGGCACATCCCAACCTGGTTGTTCACAGTATGCATCATATTATTCTGGGTCACATATTGATCAAGAGACGGGCGAGGGCACATCCCAAACTGGTTGTTCGCAGTATGCTTCGAATGACTTTGACTGGGAATCTTATATGTACAGCGCCGGAGCTTCATTATTTGACACACCCCAACCTTATCCATCTACGCAGACACCCAGTATGGAGGGGATGACTTCCAGCCATTGCCAGGGGAGACACCAGAAGAAACGGCAGCTAGGATTAGGTCTTAGGCCAGTTCCCCGTAGGCATTATGATAGAATGAATAGAGGTGAATGATTAAAAGTCATGTTGTATTGTGCAAGTATGTATAAATTTTATTTATGACTTTTTCATTTATGCCAGCTTTATAAATTTTCGAAATTACAAGATTACAAAATATTTAAAAAAATGACAATAACATTTAAAAAATAATAAAACTTACTAGATTACAAAACATTTAAAAAATAATAAAAATTTCACACATTTACTGTGTCGTTTGTCTTGTGCAATTTCTCCTGTTGTGTCCAAGTACGTTACAATTGCTGCAATGTAGATCTCTTGTCGGCAACTCCTTTGTCATAAAATGATTCTTTTTTAGGTCTGCCAGCTCTACGTCCAACTTTAGGTACTCCAATTTTACCTCTTACCAGTTCACCTTGGGGAGTGTATGGAGATGGAATTGGTTCCATACAAGACGCATAAACACTTTTAAGTGTTTCAACAGAAAATTGAGCAGGATAATAACTTTCAATCTGTAAGTTAGTAGATTCACAGGCAAAATAAGCATGTACACATGGTAAAAGAGTGTGTTGCCAACGAAAACATGTACATGTTATATTTTATAACTGTACCACATAACATCTACTTGTTTCGTGATCAAATATTTCAAATAAATAACCTTCAATACGCAATATTTGAAAATGATGTTTCTCTCTTTTTAGGCGAGCCATAGTCTTAAGCATCCTTGGACAGAAGTTGTTGTCCATATTTTCAGCATTTTGTCGATGCTTTTCATGAATTATTATGATCTTCGCTCTAATATCGTCAAGCAATGTTGTTATTGGTTTATCACGCAAATTCTTAATCCAATTATTAAAACATTCTGCAATGTTGGATGTGTTGATATCGAGTCTAGAACAGGGTGCATAAGCTGTTATCCAATGTGAGAAATTACGATTTTCATCATTGGTACCAACTATCCAATTAAAAACACGAACATCCGCGGACTTATTCTTTCAAACCATTCTGTTGCATCCACAATATTATAAGATCGAGCAAGTTTATCCAACCATTCTAGATATTTAGGTTTACTACTGCATTGACTTTTCATATTTTGTTTAAAATGCTGAATGCAAAAAAATGTGGAGAGGTAGGAAAAGTATCGCATTGCACGAATTAATCCTTTTTGCTTATCTGATATGAATGAAATACTATCCCACCGGTCAAAGAAATTTTCAAAAGAAATCTTCAAATTGTTTAAAACCATGTCCATGATTCGGTATTCTCATTTTCAGCAATACAATATGCAATAGGATATAACTGGTAGTTAGGATCATGTGCACATGCCACAAATAAATTACTTGATATCTTGATGTCAAAAATGTTGCATCAATACTAATTATAGGTAAACAACACTTAAAAAACCGTCTATACATGCCTTAAAACAAATATATTCTTTGAAAGACATTATTTTCTACGGTCTTTAAAAAATATTTGCTACCAGGATTTGTTTCCGCAATTGTCAAGCAATATCTTTCAAGACTGCATATGCATCAATATAACTACCGTTGATTTCAGATAATGCAAGTTCTTTGGCTCTCCAAGCTTTAGAATACGTAATATGTACTCGATAATCTCTAAGTATATCTTTTACAATATGAGATGCACTATAGGAGTTTCTCTAATTTTACCCATTATTTTTTCACAAATCCATGCACAGTAGTATGTCGATGATGTCCTCTTGGTAACACACCGGTACACGAATGTCGAGATTCAAATGTACGAATCTCAAAGATTGTACCGTTACCAATTGCTTTAGCATACACTCTCCAACTGCAATCTGGAGAGTCACAAATGTATACAATTCTTTGAGAATTGTTATGTTTAGCTCTACAACTAAAATTATGAAGAATTGCTATCACTAATAAATTTGAAATGCATAAGATAAGGAAATTCTTTTCCAACAAATAACTCAGGGGTGCTACCATTAAATTATCATCATTATTGTCTAAATAATAGTCTAAATCTTCGACTAAGTCGTCACTATCAACGTCATCAACGTTCTCTTCAACTAAATTTACTTGGTTTGAAGTGCTAGGACCAACATGAAATTTTGGCTGTTATAAACAGGTTGACTAGTAGTAGAAGAAAGATTTCTGCTAATATTTGTTAATGCTTGATTAATATAAATCTTTATACAAGATGCACCTATATTATCCTGAATAACAAAGTTCATGCTTCTTCACTATCTATTACTAAAAATGTATCGGTAAAAAATATCTTATTACGAATTCATATGTAATAGAAAAACGTTCCACGATAATATTACGTATATTTTCTAAGGATATATTAGGATAGGTAGAAATTAGATTAGTTGTACCTCATTCATAAGATAGTCCACTAAGTGTACCTCCATGGTAGCAGATCAATGTTAAACTTGATCCATGAAAAAAATTTAAAAATTGTAACTTCTTTCTGAGGGATTCTTCTTGACACCAGGTGGTGATTTGGAGATTCTTCTTGAAAGCTTCACTGCAAAGGAGAAGAAATTTTTTCTCCGAGAAGTAACTTGAGAAGTGAGGGGATGAATTGAATGTGAAAATTTTCAATAGGATGAATTATATATAGACAATACATGTAAAATAGTCGTTGTAAAACATAGTAGTCATTGTAAAACCTAAACTAGCCGTTGTAAAAGCCATAGTAGCCGTTGTAAAACATAAGGGAGCTGTTGTAAAATAAAGCTAAGCAAAAAAATTACGCCCTAAAGAAGGTGCCAAAAAATTCACTCCCTAAAGAAGAGCGCCACTTTTTCTGACAACAACAATAGTTAACCACATACAATTAACAATTACAATTAACAAATTAACAATTCCAATTAACAAATTAACAATTCCATAACAATCCTACCTTGCTTTTCTACGCCCAAATGTAGGGCGTAAAAATTGCACGCCCATCTTTCGGGCACGACGATGCTCAATTTGCAATTATTCCAAACTTTGTTCCTTTTATAAAATAAATTTAAACTATAATGCTCTCTCTGAAATTTTTCGTTAATTTTTAGATTCTGAATTTTATAAAGGAAAAATTTATGAAATGTCCAAAAAACAAAAAAGTTTTATGAAAAATTTATCGCGCAATAACATTTCATCGCGTGTCCAGAATTAGCAAAAATATATAAAGAGAGTTCGAATGACCTTTTTGCCATTCCTTCTAATTTATTGAAAACACCCACGAAACTACTCTTAAAAAAAACGTTTCGATACTTCATCTTCTTCCATACGCTGCTACTTTCAAATCTAGGTTTTTCCCTCAAAAATCTTCAAAAACTCGTCAAAAAATTTCGGAAAGACCGAGACAAACGACAAAAGTGCTAAAACGGAGGTCCAAACATCATTTTTTTGTGATTCTAAAATTTCAAAAGGCCGACAAACGATGAAACAATTTTTCAGGCTCCTCGAAGATACGCTCATTTTGCGACAAATCAGATCTCGTTTCGACCTCCCAGTCAAAAGTTATGGCCCTCCAAAGTTTCAACTGACCATAAAATACAGAAGAATGGCCATTCTCCGTGTTAGAACACGAAGAATGTTAATTTCGCATGAGAATAACCATTCTCCGTGTTAGTAACATGGAGAATGGCATTCTCCGTCTTAATTTACACGGAGATGGCCATTCTCTTATTAGTAACACGGAGAATGTTATGACATTCTCCATCTTAATTTACACAGAGAATACCCATTCTCAATGTAAATTAAGACGGAGAATGGTCATTCCAGTGTTAAAACGCAGGAGAATGGCCATTCTCCGTGTTAAATAACACGGAGAACGCCATTCTCCGTCATAATTTACACGGAGAATGACCATTCTCCGTGTAATTTAGCACAGAGAATGGTCATTCCAGTGTTAAAATGTAGGAGAATGGCCATTCTCCGTGTTAGAAACACGAAGAACGCCATTTTCGTGTTAATTTACACGAAGAATGGCATTCTCCGTGTTAAAACGTAGGAGAATGACCATTCTCCGTGTTAAATGGCACGGAGAATGGTCATTCAAATGTTAAAACACAGGAGAATGACCATTCTTCGTGTTAGTAACACGGAGAATGGCCATTCTCCGTAACACGGAGAATGACATTCTTCGTGTTAATTTACACGGAGAATGGCATTCTCCTTGTTAAAATGCAGGAGAATGACTATTCTTCGTGTTATATCGACGGAGAACAGTTGACAGAAACCTTATTTTTTATTTTTTTGTTTTATGGAAAAAAATTTGACGTGAATAAAGATTCAAGAGTTTTCGTTCTTCTTTCAGAACGATGCTAACTCTTATGAAAAAGAAGAAGAAGTTCTTCTTTCCATAATTGACCTAATTGTCGGAAAAGAAGAAGAAGAAGAAGAAGAAGAAGAAGAAGATGAGCGATGATCAGAATTCGCATGGTGAACTACGAACGATCTTTGTGATCTCTGCTGAAGATGAGAACAATGAAATTCAGATCTCTCGTGAAGAAGAAGAATAAGAAGACGACGAGAATCGCAATCCAAATAGGAGTTTGTGCGGAGGGATAGTTATGGTATTAATTTTGTAAATACAGAGCATCTAAAGAAATCTTTGAATACTTAACATGGAAATATATAATTCTGGACGTTTCATAAAACCCATCCTGCGGATGAATTTTTCATAAAAACCAACCCCGAAATTGGATTTCTCAGCAATTTCCAGTCTTATAAATGGTTCAGTGCAAACAAAATACGTTCAAAAATTCAAAAAATAAAAACATTGATAGAAAATAAAATACGTTCAAAAATTGGTCAAAAATCCAAAAAATAAAATATTGAGGTTAAAAACTTCATATTTTTAGATATGTTATCAAATTTAATTAATTAAACAGGTTTCCACCACGTTGTTTATGCCAAATTTTAATAATTTATAAGAATTGTTTAAATTTTTTGCATGTTTAAAATTTATGTACTGGTTCAAATCATCCAAAAGTACGCAAGTATTATACATTTCTGAAAGACGAAAAATTTACGTATAATACAACTTTTATCCGGATGATTGCTAACAAGACTCTGAACATGAGTACAATTATAACAATTAACACACGGTATGAATGAGAATATAATGGTAAAAAAGTAAACAAAATAAAAATTTAGGACTAAACTTTTCAATTGAACGTGTTACGACTCAAATTCTAAATTGATATAAAATTAGGAGTCAAGAATAATTAGCACTATTTTAAAACAAGAGGGCTGTTATGATTGTGTGTTTTGTTCAACTTTGTGGAAAAGCTCCCGGCACCCACCCATTAGACAAGTACGTACCGACCGAACATCTGCATATTGACCGATTTAATTATTACCAAAAAAAAAAAAAACTCTTCGCCACTTCTGCAAACATTATTGGCTTACGCTTTAGCTACACTTGTCGCGAGCAGAGGCTAGATGGTGTGAAAAATATGTACTCTTGAAAGTTTTGTGCAATGTTTTAAATACCGGACACCGAGGGTTGAATCGAAAATATTTGGTACATGCCTAATCGGAGTTCAACCAGTTTTTCAAATAGGCTTAGTTTAATTTGGTTTGTTTTTATTCAACTATATAAAATACCAATATTTGGTTTGGGTTTACAACTATAAAGTCTTCCAAAATCAAACAAAAAATTAAATGGTCCAAATCTCACGTGATAAGTTTTTTTGAGCTTTTTTAAAACAAAAAACATAATCGGCTGGTTCAATCGTGTATCGGTTCGCCGGTTAAAATCGATTTTGAAAAAAATTCGGTTCTTAAAAAAAAATCATGTCCAAGTTCTGTGGATCGATTTTTTGACAAAATTCAGTCAGATCCAGTCCAACCGTAGATCCGGTTATGACAACATGATTTTGTTAGAGAGCGGAGGACGGAGGGGGGGG
>JANAVB010016333.1:0-43221 GCA_029216955.1 Iris pallida | reverse complement strand
TGGTCATCATCCGCGCTAATGGAGCATATGTGTCAAAATAATCGATCTCCTACTTCTGAGAAAACCCCTTTGCTACTAGTCTAGCCTTGAACTTGTCAACAGTTCCATCGGCCTTCATCTTCTTCTTGAAGATCCATTTACATCCGATTAGTTTTGTTCCTTCAGGCAGATCGACCAACACCCATGTGTTGTTGGAGGTTATCGAGTCATACTCATCATTAATAGCCTCCTTCCAAAAGACAGCGTCTCTGGTCTTCATCGCCTCATCATAAGTAAGCGGATCTTCTTCCACATGATAGGTGACGAAATCCTCTCTGAAGTCCTTCCGTCTCCTCACTCGCTTAGACACAGGTTCTGCGAGTTCTTGTTCACTAGTTGCTTCTGCTACAACAATTCATTCTTGGACTACATCTTTATTAGGAGCTTCAGCCTCCTGTGTACCCACACTATTCTTCGGAGTATCCACGAGAACAATATTCTTGTGCCTTGTAAATTTATCTTCAAAGAACTCTACGTCGCAAGATTCAATGATATGATTTGACCCAATATCAAGGAACCTCCAAACATCACTTTTCTCCGCATAGCCCAGAAATAGTCTTCGTAGTCCTCGTATCCAGCTTCTGAATCTTCAAATCCGGAAGCTTCACATACGACAGACACCCACACACTCGAATGACATTCAAGTTGGGTCTGACCTTGAACCAGAGTTCATGAGGAGTGACTTCGGAAGTTGCATGCGCCATTATATTCAGAATGAAAGTAGTCGTAAGCAATACTTAACCCCAGAAGCAATTTGGAAGACCCACAGTCAACAACATTGAGTTCATCATCGTTGTTAACGTTTTGTTTTTCCTTTCAACAATACCTTTTGATTGAGGTGAGTACGGAGCATTCGTCTCGTTGACAATTCCATGTTCTCTACAGAACGATGCGAATTCATGAGACTTATACTCTCCACCTCGATCACTTTTGAGTCTTTTGAGTTGTTGTCCGGTTTGACGCTCGCGCTTCAGCCTTAAGTCCTCGAATTTCTCAAACGCTTCATCTTTAGACTTGAGCAGATAAACGAATGCGTACTTTGAAAAATCGTCGATGAAAGTAATGAAATACTTCATCCCGGCCTTTGTGGAGAACTGTTTGAAGTCACAGATATCTGAGTGAACCAGTTCCAGAAGATCTGTACTTCGGTTTACCCGCTTGAACAGTTTTCTTGTGATCTTCGTCTGCGCACAGACCTCACACTTCTCCAACTCCTTACCCCCACACTTGGAGATAGCCCTAGACTAGACATCTTATTTATTATGTTACAATGAACATGTCCTAGTCTATTATGCCACAACTCAAGCGAATAACCAGAAGAAGAGACTGTATTATTATCTCTACTGGAGTTACAAGTTGTAGTTTGAACATCCCTTTGGTACAAAAGGCCTTTCGGAAGTATGTTCTTTTGTAAGACATAACGACCTGACCAGCGTTGATGTCCTTCCTCAAGCCTGCGTTGCAGAGCAGACTTCCCGAGACCAGGTTCTTAGCTATAGCAGGTACATGCTCCACATTCTGAAGCGTCAGTGACTTTTTCCAAGTCAGTTGCAGTACCACTGTCTCGATCCCAAGTACTTCAGCTTGTGTCTGGTTCGCCACCATAACCTTCTCAGAAACAGGTTTGTACGTAGTGAACCACTCCTTTGAGCAAACATAACACGATGTCCCAATGTCTATCCACCAGTCAGTGTCAACCACTGTCCTAAAAGTCGGAATAAAGCGGCGCCTAGGCGCTAGGCGCAGAGCAGCCGCCTAGGATTAGGCCGGAATCGGTCTTCTGGACGGCAATGCAATAATCGGAGAAAGTCGGCCGCCTAGGCGGGTGTAGACAGCCGATTAGGCGGTCGTCAGTCGTCACCGACCAGGCGGGAAAAAAATCAGAATTTTTTTAGGGCAAAGTCGAGTACCCGGGAGGCAGAGATCTAGCAACGCTTTGAAAGGGAGAGAGCAGCAGCTTCGAGAGGGAGAGAGCAGCAGCAGCGAGAGGCAGAGATCGAGCAGCAGCAGCTTCGAGAGGGAGAGAGCAGTAGCGGGAGGCAGAGATCGAGAGGGTGAGTCTTCTTACTTCCTTCTTCTTCCTCTCTTCTTCTTCTTCCTCTTCTTCTTCTTCTTCCTTTTTCTTTTTCTACTTATGCTTCTTTTTCTCCTTCTAGTGTGTTATGCTTCTTTTTTCTTCTGCTTTTTTTCTTTTTTTGCTGTCTGCTATCTTATTTGGCAGCATATATTGTTTTTTTTTTTCCTTCTGTTGGCAGCAGCTACTGTTTTTTTTTCTTTAAGAGCAGTTACTGTTTTCTTCTACAGCATGCCACGTTTTCTTATTTGTATGTCTTTTTCTTCTTCTTCACTCTTCTTTTCTTTTCTTTGTCTTCTAGTGCCAAGTGCTGACACATCAAACACAGTGAATGTGAGACAAAAAAATTTGTTTTTGTTATGTGAAAGTGAAACATTCAACACAGAGAACATCAACAACCGCCTAATATTAGAAGGCCGCCTAGGTGCCGCCTAGGCGGCCTAGGTCTAGGGGGCCTAGGCGCTAGGCGGTGGGTGGCCGCCCGCCTAACGCCTAGCGTCTTTTACAGCCTTCGTGTCAACACCAGTTGAGTTAACCTGTGCAATCATAGCAACAAAGTTATCCTCACCTTGCTCTTTCTGTTTAGGTTTTTTCTTGTAGTCCCTCCTCCGGTGGCCTTTCTTGCCACAGTTGAAACAAGTCCCAGGTTCTTTGGACTTGGGCTTAAACTGAGCCGATTTCACCTTCAGATGGTAAACGTCTTTCTTCTTATGGTAGGGAGCCTTCTGCTTCCCTTTAGAGTTTCCTCCTTGCACCATGTTGGCCTTGGCCATCTGCTTGGACAAGGTGTCCACTTTGAGTTGAGCCCTCAACTCGTCTTCAACATGTATCCAGTGCAAGAGGCATTATAGATCCACTTCCATCTTCTTGTGGTGCATATCCGTGATGAAATTGCTCCATCCAGGTGGGAGCTTGGCGAAAATACCCCCGACGACAAAAGCATCGATCAAGGACATGCCGTCATCCGCCAGCTTCTGCTTAACTTGAGGAACTCCTTGACTTGAGGCAATATGGTCTTGTCGTCCTCAAATCGCATCCTCCAGACCTTTTTGGTCACGTGGATTTTGTTTCTGTTTTCATCTGCCTTGTAGAGATTCTCTACAGACTCCCAGACGTCCTTTGCATTGACTGTCTTGCTGTAAGACTCCACCATGGAGTCCTCAATAGAGTTCAAGATAAGCAACTTGCATAGATTGTTATCTCTCCTCCACTTCGACTGCAAAGTAGTGGCTTCAGCGACCCTTCGAGCATTTTCACCTTCTGGAATCAAAGGCTCAGGATCTGTCAACACGTAGTCGACGCTCACGAGTTAAAGATTAAGGCTGACCTTTCTCTTCCAGACGTTTTAATGCTCTCCGTCAAACTTCTCAATTTTATTAAAACTTGTATCGAGAAGGTTTGCACGGTTGTTTTCCATCTGATCTAAATCTTTCTTTGAGACTGTTATTCCCGAAACAGATCTTAGATGGAAGAACGTGAGTGAACAGAGTGATTCTCCAAACGAATTTGGTCACACACTGTATATGAAGAACTTCAGAGAATTACTTCTCTAAAGATCATGTTGATCCTTCATAGAAGATGGAGGAAGGAGAAGATGAAACTCTGCTGGGGTGATAAAGATCACCATTGCTCCAAGCAAGATTCGCCCTACTGCGATCTGCTCCCAGGAACCAGCAAGTTCGAAAGAGAACTTCTGGAACGCTCGCTGTCACATCCTGACTGAACTCGCAGAACTCCGTGGACTCTAATGGCAGCGGCCTCTCCACTCTCTTTGTTTCTTAATTTCTGAGTAAGTTGTCAAAGAAGGCACGAAGAGAGTATTTATAAAGTTGGGCTGAAACCGTAACTCTAATCCTGATTGTACATTGATTGCGAAAAGATAGGAACGAATCATGGAAAGATTTAACTGAATCAAATTCAAATCCTACAAAAATCGGACCTGAATTTTAACTCAATCTTTCCATAACTGCCCGAACCTTCCAACCAACGCCTAATACATGCACAGGCGCGCAGATGCATAAGCGCGCGCGCAACAACATAGCACACGCCCAGCGTGAGCACACGCGGCCACGCTTAGCCCGCGCTTACGCTCTCGCCTATGCCCTCGCCTACGCCCGCGCCTTTGTCCGCGCCCGCGCCAGCACCCACGCCTGCTTCCGCCCATGTGCCAAGCTCATGTGCCTAGCGCATGCGACTCGCGCATAAGACGAGCGCAACAACAGCGCACTAAGCGCCATGCGCCGATGCTGACATGCTAAGTGCAAAGTGCGCCAACAAAGCGCCTCATTGCGCCCTTGAGCCCGAGTCCGAGCCGAGTCCGAGGCCGAGTTGCTAAGCCCCTTCGGGGCTTAGCTCCATAAGGAATAATCTTATGAACATGACAAAAAGCATAAATGATTCTCTGTGGAGTTAGTCTTCTTCCTACTAGAAAAACACCTCCACATAGCACCCATGTGCCTCTTCACACCTTATGTGCATCTCTCAACACAAGCAAAGCTTTATATAGAGATACAATCCATAATGTGTGAGCAATATGGGACTATCTTTCTGGTCACCAAGGCAAAACACCAACATCATTTTGTACATGTCTTTCAAATGTTCAACATTTTTGCTTGGAACTTCTGTGCGACAACGTCGTCGCTTAGCCTGTAATCGGCCGTTATGGAACCTGCCTTGTGCGAGCGCAACCTAGACTCGCGCGGCATCACGCCCTAGCGAGGACGATCGGTTCTTCGGAACCGGGACGTGACATGACGGCTCACTTTTGAGCCATTTCCAAACCGCATTATATAGTAGAAGATATCTTTGGTAAGACTCATAGTCTTCCCGATAGTGCTCTTCACGCACACCATCAGTACAAATATTACTCAACTAATCAAATTCATGATGTGATGCACAAAGCAATATTTGGTCATGAAATATAAAAAATTCACGTCCAAGTTGAAATTGATTTGACTCAAGTGCTAGCTCGATACATCGTGCTTATGTTAAATAATACTCTTAATTATTTAGTTCGGCCCATTTGTCCTCATTGTATCTAATTGATGCTTTAACGATGCAATAATATTTCTCCGCTTAGGAGTCGTTTGGATTACCCACACACTTAATTTGGAAGGATCCAAAACTATTAATGGTTATGAATTCTAATTCAAGAGCCTATTCGATCTACAAAACCCTGATCGAGGTCTAGCCCTAAATTCTAAGCAACTGATTTTAGAGTTTATTAGAGCTATAAGGATCCAAAACTATTTTGTATCCAATAATTAAATGGATTATAGGTCTTAATACTAAATTATAACCTATATGTTAATCTAAATCCCATTTACATTTCATAATCATATGTCATTAAGTTGTTAATGATCGAAGGACTAACCAAGGATCCTCCCACTGGACTAACTGATTTTCTATCAAACTGACAGAAATCAAATGAACCAAAAAAATGTCATAGTTGTTTGTTTTGATTATGACCTATCCTCGGCATAGACAACATAGTATGGGTAGCCTCAAGCCACCAGAGGGGTTTACCGGAAAGCAAAAGAAAATTTAACCCCAAAAAAGTTAGAAACTCATAATAAAAAATTTGGCACCTCATGACCGTTAGTAACCGTCATTATGCTACTATGTCAAATAAAAAGGAATTAATTGTTGTAAACGGTGATTTATGGCTAACCACAAATAGTGGATGCTTGTATCCTAAAATGGAACTAAATAAGATATACACAAACCATATTTTTTCCTCCCCTATATATGTGTTAATAAGAGAAGGCTTACATCAATCATTTGACTATAACAGAGTCTCTCTCTCTCTCTCTCTCTCTCTCTCTCTCTTACTTTTTTAACACATTATTAGCACGAACGCTCGAGGAACTTCAGGCCGCCGGTTTAACGAAGGCACGAGAAAGGTATGTCTTAATGGCTTCTATTTATATTGCATTGTTAAACATGATGTCAACAAAAATTGATGATATACTGATGTAAAACCGTGTATACTTCATGCATGATTGTTGTCAAAGAAAATTGTTCATATGGCTTCTGTTCTTGATTAAAACCATGTATAATTCATAAATGAAAACTGATGTCAAACCATACATGAAAATTGTTGATCTATGGTTAAACCTGATACAAAAGTAATGAAACTACATGCTTGAACTGTTTGAAAATGTGCAGACTTAAACCATGATTTTTTTTTTCAAAACTGACAAACTTTGGCTAAGTTTTCCACCGAGTTTTTGGTACCAACGGATTCGTCTCGTCGATACGAATCCAATGGTACCTAGAACGTCCAAAACGGTAGTCAGACGGAGGATAAACGTGGCACCAAAGTTTTATCTTTTTTTAACAATTTATGTTTTTTTAATTAAGCATATAGAATTAGTTTAGATCAGTATCTTCAGGATGCTTTCCATGTTAAAGCATACTTATAACATAAAGATAGTCTTCAGGATGCTTTTTATGTTTGTTTGATCATGAATCTGTTAACTCTTGCATAAAACTATTTGAAGCCATGCAACCTTTCTAAAGAAAAACCATGGAAAAAGAAATTGATCTGTTAATTTCATGTTCTCAAATTTTGTTAACATTCAGCATGGTTGAATATAATAACTGCACCCATGATTTTAATTAACGTTCTGTTAAGATCTGTATTAGTTTTGTCAGAAAACATGCAGAAGTATAGAGTTTTGTCTGGTCTTGTAGAGCATGTTCCCTAAAAACACTCTATGTACATAATATTGAAAATGGCTGGTTAACGGCATCATGTTTTGCCGCCGTATTGATACACTGCAGCCCCCGTTTTGAAGAAAAACTTTATGTTAATAACCATGCATGCTTAAGAGTAGTCTAAGTAATTTGTTAACTTCAGTTTTCGATATACTTTGATATTTGTTGCCGCCGACGAGACAAAATTACTGATATAAATGGGTTCACATTATTTTTTTGTGTGGTTTATTCGTAAAGAGATACATATTGTATGTTCATATATGATTAAACATTAAGATACAAATTACTTGTTGAGTTTTGTACCACCCTAAATGGGTGCATGCATGATAGGTGTTCTGTTGCATGTCTGGGGAAAATAAGTCGTCCGCGAACTAATATTTTGCAGGTCGCAACGGATTGTTGGCATCTGAAAGACCAAAAATGAAAATCACTAACCTGAATGTTGATATTTCAACCACGGTTCAAAGTATCGGTATCGGTATCGGACCATTCCTACAAGTATCGGGATCGACGGTATCGGTAGTATCGGAGGTTTCGGTTCGGAGTATCGGATTTTTTGCTATCAGAAAATAAATAATTATTAATAAAGTATTGACATTTTAGAAAATATATTTTATACATTTGGGCATAATTTTAATATTTTTAGTGTTGTTTCTTAGTCGTTTTGAAATTAAGTGAAGTAGTAATCACCCTTACCGATTGATTTACATACGATAGATAAATTTTCTTCTCTTACATACTTTTATAACTTTTCTATGCTTTTACACCTTTGCTGATTGGTCTTTTTCGTTCAATTTTCTTTGCCAAATTTACAAAAAGGAGCCCCAATGACAGTATCGGTCAATATCGGATATCGGTCGGTATCGGATCGGAACATGCCAAACTGTATCGATATCGGCCGTATCGGATCGGTATCGGCCGATAGTGCGAACTTTTCAACAATATAGTTGGATATATTTAAACTTGTAAACCTTATAAAAATTAGAAAATTTTAAAGTTGGTGTGATAAGGTTGTAATATCTATAGGGAGACTATTGATGTCTGGTTGTCCTACCAACTATCACAGACATTTTCACCTCAGCTCCCTAGACTTGGTACACATGTTGAGTACTCCTCCAGCAGAGAAGTCGATTAATCTTGGAGACAAGGCTAAAGCAACAATTTTTTTGCGTCATCTTCGTGTAGATAAGAATGAGTACCTCACTGTAGAAGATCTAAAAACTCTATAGGAATTCCAGAAGGATAGATATGACGACTAGAGAGTAGTCATCCTCCCAATAACGAGGAATAAATAAATCAATCTTCGCTACCAGGACTTCAAGACGCAATTCGCATACAACTAAGTTCAACATTACATCAAGGCTTGAATTGTGTGGACAACCGGTTACTCAGTAGCAAATGATCGACAAAATCCTCTCCACATTCCATGCCAGGAACGTACTGACAGTATACAGAACAAAATTTTTCTAAAATTTCTGAACTCATCTCTGTAGCACTGAGGAAAATAATAAAGTACACATAAAAAATGATAACTCTAGGCCTACTGGAACACTAGCATCCCCTGCCAATGATGGATATTCCAAAGGAAAAGGCAGATGACGTTCTGGTAAAGAAATGGGAGGTGGTTGAAGTAACAACTCCGACACAGGTAGTTTCAGAGGAAGGGAGAAACGTGGTCACCACAAGAGTGGGCATAATGAGCAACGGAAGAAATAGAAGAAGCATCCTCAATATGAAGATCAAGAAAAGGAGCAGTCCCCTTCAAGTGACAGCTTCAACCTGATAAACAGTGCTACTACTCACACCATCCTTAATAATATAAGCTTGTTCTCCAACATCAATACTAGTTAGAATGTAGTATCCATGATAGCTGGTCCTACTCACGTTATTGAAGGCTCCTACTTGTTCTGTGAAGGTAAGGATGAGGTTTGGGGGGGAGATGTCAGGCCCGGCTTGTCCGATGGCCAGGTCTCGAGCCTCTGCGAGGAGGTCGGGCTAGGGACGAGTCCCAGTAAGTTTCGATGTCCTCCCATGTGGACGAGGCAGGATGCAATATCACCTCTATAGTCTCCAGTGATCATCGACGACTTGAGCTTAGTTTGGGTCCAGAAAAAGGTTTCTCTTTTCAGTTTCAATATTCTTACAAAGGTTCAAAGGAAGCACATAATATTTGTCCAGACATGGAAGAAATTTATTAACAAATAAAAGTCTTATGGGAACATATTTCCTAGAGGAATTACCACAATGAATTTAAACAAATCAAATTCATGAATATTTAAAACACAGAGAAGAATTAATTTGCTTTCATACCAATATATGTTATTAGAAGTCATATTTATAAACAAGAATTGAATTTAAACAAATTAAATTCATACATTTACTAACCCGATAGATGCGGAAGCAGTTCAAACAGGATCTTCTCCGTTGATTAATCTCCAATGAGCAAAGAGATAGATATGAAATCTATCTCTAATGTTCAAGAAGTAAGTGCCTATGCAAATCCATCGTACACATCTCTCCTTGAATTCTGGCTAGGAGAATTATTCTTCTTTATCTTATCGTTTGTGTAATATCTCTTGTCTGGTGTGATTTCTCTCTCACAGAGAGAAGATATTTAAAGAGAGGAGGGGAGAGACTCTTGTACATGAGATAGAGGGAGAAGAGTTATATGATGATGGGGAAGTGGGTGGTTACTTAAACTACCCACAACTCCATGCACCCCATTATCCACTAACCCCAATGGGGTGAGGACCGGGTACGGGTACGGGTCTGGCCCATATTCAGTGTACCCATGCCCATAAATTCCTACATTATCCAGTAACCTGAGACATTTTCTAATTTATTTATCTCATTTAATTTAGTCTTAAAATATGGTATTTTATGTTATTATTATATAAGGGTCAGGGTTTTGGAGCTTTATAGTGTTAATGTTCGGGATTAGTGGGGTTTTAGAAATTTATGATCGTCTTCAGTTCTAGTGCTTTGCAATTTAACATCAGAGATAGTTTTAGGAGGACTTCAGCTTTATATATTTGATGTTTACTATTATGCCTATTAGTTTTAGTGAATGTTCTGAATGCTATTATCTTATGTTTTACTACATATCCTGAAATGTGCATATCATCTTTCTGTAACGAATATAGTTATTGAGTTCTATCATTTAGTTTGTTGAGAAGTAGACTCAACTTAATGGACTTAATTCATTAAAGCGGTGAAGAGTACGTATTTATAGGCAAGGGTGTGCTCCACTTCCTTATGTTTTTCCAACGTGGGTCTAAAACTAAAAGTAAAACTAGAAAGCCTCTAGGCCATACAACAAACAAGAACTATCTTCTACATAGTTCATATTATTATATGAATCTTAACATAGCTTGCTATCTTCTACATAGTGTGTGTGGAAAAACCAGTGCCAGCACTTTGGTATTATAAAGGTAAGATGCAGTAATATTGTCCAGAAATGAAAGCTATAGAAACCAGAAATTCTACAGCCTACAGAATTTACCTGGAAAAATTGATTCCACACGCTTGTCTTTCCAAGGCTCAAGGGATGCTCCCCATGACTTATATCAGCTCTTGGGAGGAAACCTTTATCTTCAAGATCCAAAGCTTCTCCGTTTACATCAGCCGACTCATCCTGCCTCCTTGTGATTTCTGACTGACTAGCACAATTACTTTAGACACCACGGAATGACACTTACGTAAACAAGTATCTTCATAAAGAAAATTAGTACGAAACTATAAGCAGTAAACACTAGATGGGCGGGAATTATGCCTTGACAACCTTGTTAACAAGTGGTCATACGGATCACACTCAAAGGTTTATAATATTTGATGGAGGCCATTTTTGTTCACCCACCAAAACTAGTGGAGATGTTCACCCTTCCACTCAAACGTTGCCACATGTCATTTTCACCCAATCTAAAACCACTTTGGGAGTGGTTTGGTGAACATCCCCACTAGTTTTGAACACTAGTTTGACACGTGGCAACCTTTGAGTGGAAGGGTGAACATCTCCACTAGTTTTGGTGGGTGAACAAACATGGACTCTATTTGATGTATAGAGTCTACACACTAAGGGCTATTTTGAATTACAGTTACATTTTGTTACATTTTATCCGGGGCTTTATTTTGTGCCAAATGCAAGGCGCGAGCCAAAAAGGTTCCATTCCTGATGGACGCTTTTTCTAAACTGTCATTCATTTACGAGCTCAAACGGGTGTTTCCGAAACGTTAGCCCAACAAGAGTTCTGAAAATGACGTTTGAGCAAATTGGATGAAATGTAACTACGGTCCAACTAGCCATAATAGTTGTTTGGATTATGGCTGCGTTGATTAAAGGTTCTGGCAGAAGACTTACAGGGTTCAAAAGGAACTCGTCTTTGAAAGCGTTGTACTGAGATCGCTTTCTGTCCAATTCTTCTTCCCAGAATGCACGGTCATTAGGTAGATATCCCAAGAGAAGCTGCTCTCAACAAAAAAAAAGAGTACTGGAAATATCAAAGATGGAAAAACAACCCATAGGCATTGTCAATTGAATAACAGGATCTAAAATCAATAATATATTAGGCATTTTAAGAATATAGGACTTTTCTACAAAATCAAATAAGTTTTGATATAACAATTGAGATTCCATATAAATTAATAATTTTAGAAATACAAAAGAGCATGAGGCATATTAAAGTAATCCCACGGATTTTTTCAGAAAGTATACCATTGTGGCTCAATAGTTAAGTAATGTTGAATATAATTCCATTTAAAGTTATTAGGAGACAACAAATAATAAAGGTTCTTTTGCGTATAAGTCCCATAAATATAGTGTATTTATAATAAAATCCTCCAAATATCTTGAATTGCTAATAAGTCCTCCAAATTAACAGGAATTTGAGTTATGAGTCCCTCTTGTTAACTTGACCCATTTGAGAAAGGAATATTCCGTTAATTTTAACTCGAAAATTTATGACCGTTTTGTCCTCCTAATAATGAAGACAATGATTATTCTCTAGGTTGCCAACTCGTGCATTGTATCGTGTATCGATTTACTTGTATATCGTATCGTGTATCACGTATCATATTGTGTATCGCATTATATGATAACTTGCGGAGTTTAGGTTTGTACTTCTAAATCCGTATAAAAAAATGACTTAAATGTAATTTTCTCATAAATTTTTTTGTTACACCTTGACACGTCTATCTAGTTCCAAAAGCAAGATTCATAAGTATACATTACATGACTCGAGTAAAAGAATTGATATCTACCAGCCTACATGTAGTATTGGAGCAACCAATATGTAACCAAATGGTAGTACTAGTATGTAGTTTCGTATTGTAAGATACGTATCATGTATCGTAAGATACTAACAATATAGATTATTTTTTAACCAAAATCCTTCTCCTCCATTATTCACCCCATTACTGACATCTTTCAACCTCCATTAAATTCCACCCCCTTCCTCAGGTCTCACTCTTTTCTCACAACCTTCCTCCTAAGGAAAAAGCCCTCTTCTACCCATTTCTCTTTACTCCTGGTATTCTCCCGGCCCGGTCCCTTCTTTCTTTCGTTCTTTCTTTCTCTTTATCTTCTCCCTCCAATAAACCCAACTCTCTTCATATTCAAACCCTTGGAACAACAATATAGAAATTTTTCCAATTTTAAGTATACAAATTTAGAAGAAAATAATTTGATTGAAAGTAGTAGGAAACCAAAATGTGCAAATTTAAAATTTGTTTGAATAACTTCTCTCTCTCTCCAAAATTACTACCGAAATATGCTTCTTAAATAATGGTGATTGTGATTATTGAGTGCTTCATGCAAATCCATCGTAATTATGACGTTAATTTTGGAGAAGAATAATTCAAAGTCTCATGTTTGGAATAAAAATGGAAAATAATAAAGAAAAAAGCGTTTTTAGTTGTCAACAGGGGCAAACCCGTCCATTAGTTACTTTTAACCCATGGGTTGGGTTAACTTAAACCAAACTGTAATGGAGGGGGGCCGTCTAACTCTATTTATTGTTGATTTGAGGAACTTATTAGCAATTCATGATGTTTTGAGAATTTTACATAAAATATACTAGATTTGGGAGACTTATATGCCAAAAAACACATATTATTAAGATTATGTCTAAATGCTTCAAATATTTTCAAGTTCAAATTTTTTTATTACTTTTAGGCTTTCTAAAACAAAGAACTCTGGAGCTCAAATCCGAAACTTTCAATACTGATAGTCATAAAAAGGGTCTAAAATGAATTCCGATACCAGTAATGAAATCTTGGCTTGAACATGAGGGGTCAAGTGCCATGTATCGTGCCTTTTGTCCGTAAGAAAATTATACCGTTTCATGGGCCGGAAAGTTCATGTTAAAATTGCGTTTTGAGAATGCGACTTTGTGAAGAACCATACTTTGGTAATAATATCCAAAAATACCATTTAAAAATATATATACTTAAAAAAGGTGTATTTGCATCAAGAACACAATAATTAATTAGAGCCAAATTTACAAAGGTCCATTACTGCAACTGGAAACACGATTTGCCCATAATTTTAAAATTCCAAAAGTCAAAGCTAGCATTTGAAAGCCATACTAGTAAAGAAAATAAAACACCATTAATTCGCAACCCACGTCTACATTAGGATTCATCAGCCATTAGTATAAATTTAAACAAACATTTGATAAATTGCATCAATTTGACATCAAACAAAGAGCAACAACTGCAAATAAAAGTAACAGTCGGGATTTAATTGGAAAGGAGCAAGCTTTATGGAGTCAAACTAACCTTCCATACAATCGACCGAATCCCAGCTCCGTCGGGAATCCCTTGCAATGCCAATCTCCTCAATTCCCCCAAATTTATTACTTTCTTCGATACCTAGTTATTACGAATTCACAAAAAAAAAATCCCCAATTCAACAACAACAACAACAACAACAAAAATGTGGTTTTGAAGCTATAGGGAGGTGACTGTACCTCTGCGAATAGCAAAGCCTGGCCGGAGATCTCCTCCGCCAACCCGTCAATCGGGGTCAGGTCACCGCCGGCGATCGGCGCGTTCTCGGTTTCGGATTCGTTTCGGGTTTCGCATTGGGGGGTGGTCGGGGAGGAACCGGATGCGGATCGGGTCCGGAAGGAGTTGGAGTTGGAGGAGGAGGAGGACCAGAGGGAACTGGTGAACCAGTCCGGCACGCCCTTCTTTCTCATACCGGATATGTCGGGTACGGGTCACGCGTGTCGTAGCGTTTCCGGCATTGGCATGTGACTGCCAGTCGCAGTTACAGCTGCAGCACACTGGTGGTTGGTAGTTGAGGTAAAAAAGAGACACGACGACAATTCTTTATAAGGAAAGTTATGGTCAATTTGCATTATAATCTCGGCTTAATTGCAACAACTATTTCAGTTTTTAAAGTTGATATTCTAATTTTTTTTTTGTAACAAATTGCTACTTCAACTATTTAATATGTTCAAGTTGATACCCTCGGTCGTCTAGGGATTAGTTTTTCCGTCTCCACACGAAAAAGTTAATTTTTTTGGACGAGAATAACCATGATTATTATTTTAAAAGATCATTCTCCTTCAAAAAAGAACATTTGATCTACTTACACTTCTTCTTTTCCCCATCTGCTTCTTGGTGATGCCCTAGCCCTAGCCTAGCCTTAGTCCATTCTCTTTTAGTTTTTCTCCTAATTTTTTGTAGTCTATTTTCTTTCTACATAATGTCTCATATACTCTCAATTCCTATATGTCTTAGTCCATTCTCTTTCATTTTTTCTCCTAATTTTTTTGTAGTCTATTTTCTTTATACATAATCTCCCATCTACTCTCAATCCTATATGCAGTTTATAGTTTTGCCATGTCAGTGATCTCCAGAGAGAGAGAGAGAGATTCTTTGGGAATTTGATTAAATCGGATTTCAAGTTCTCATCTTCTCTTTCTATTCGTACAGGAGCCTTAAGATATTAATGTCTTCTTACCTTTGTCGCTAACGTCGTTAGGGTATTAAGTAGTCTAATTATAGTTGAGGTAGCAATTTGTTACAAAAAAAAAAGTTTTGGGTATCAACTTGAAAAAGTGAAATAGTTGAGGGTATCAAGTTGCAATTAAGCCAAGAAAAAATTAACATGTTCTGGGTTCTGAAGTACCATATTTTACGTACAAATTCTTTATTGTTATTCACTCGGCACAGTATATGTGAATCTACTGATATCCATATACACTAGAATGACATAAAGCACATAAGTCAATTTTGAGTAATTCATATGAATGTGTTGATCTTACATGATATGCAGGCGCAAGTTATTTATTTGATTCCATTTTAAGGGAATATCACAAACAAAGTATGTTTTCTAATAGTATTGTAGGTATTCCATAGATCAATAAAGCAAATTACTTCAAAAATCTTGATCAATCATCATTGCACTTAATGAAGCAAACAGAGAATGTGTATGACTATGATTTCAATAGTTCAACATATCAGGGAGAGTTGCAAGCTTCCAGAAATCACAAATAAAGTTTGCAAACTCTTCATAAAGATATGAGTGTAATGTATATAAATGTATATGCAAATAAAGTATTAGGATAAATATAATATTCAAATATATTGGAGGGTTTTTTTTGTTTGAATTGATGTAACAACTAAATATAATATTTTTTGAGGAGGGGCATCCTGTAGATGCAAGCATCCTGAAGATGCTAATGGAGACATCTCGAAGTATGTCTTTACGCATTGTACTCTTTTTTTCGATGGATTTTTTATCACTAGATTTTTTTCTTCAAAAGATTTTTAATGAGGCAGTGTAAGTTGCGCCCACTTAGATTCCTAAAGAATTATATTCCTTAAGAATATTATTGTACTATTTTTTTCCTATGGATTTTTTTTTTCATGATTGATTTTTCTATGGAATTTTTTTAAGTGAGACAATAATTAAAAGGGAAATGTTTGGTTTACAACCAAACTTTTACAACCTTTTTACAACTTACACCAATTTGCTGACATGTGGGCCAGGCCACCACCTGGCCCACATGTCAGGAAATGGGTGAGTGGTTGTAAGAAGGTTGTAAAAGTTTGGTTGTAACTGTAGCATTGCTCTAATTAAAATGGGCATCCAAGAAAAGGTGTTGTATTTTGGGATAGACCCAAATATGGATGCCCTTATTGCTATCTACTACCACCTCTAATTTATTCCCTCTCTCTATATATTATTAATTAATGAGAAAAGTCCTATAACATTCTATTCTGCTACAATTCTTCTCTTTCTCTCTCATTTGATAACAATATGTAAATTCTTTGGCACCAATTATACGAGACTTCAAAATAATTGAATTTAGTTGGCTCTTGTGGTTAGCGAGAAGAGGTATAATCTACTTGGCTAGGTAGACGATCTTGGGATCGAACCGAGAGGGAGGTGTGGGTGTGTGTGAAAATTGAGAGCAATAGACCCAAATGATATGTAACACAGCATGCACAATGTCCAGTGCGTTACGTCGGACACTTCAAAAAAATACTTGAAAATAGTTTTACAAAACATGTGTCACGACCCGCACCCGCTTTTCGGGATGCAAGTGCGTGCGCAAGCCAGTCCACGCCACGGTATCGAGGGTAGAACACAGTCTAGACTATAATGCTCAACTCAGAAAAATTTTCATAATTATTTTCTTTATTGCTCATTCACAAATACTAAATGAATTTACAACATTCAAAGTTTACATTTGAAGAAAAGTACAATACCTCACAAAATCTAATACAACAATTTTAAACATTCTAACTAGCTTCTAGGTTGACCTCAGCATATATACCCGTATCTCCCCAAGAATTTGATGCTAAATAGTATCCGCGACTAATCTGTAAAATATTGTTCCAGTCAGGAAGAAAACGAGTACAATTCAAGCATGCAGTTCCAAATATATGATAACGACTATAAAACAGTAAAAAGTCATGACATACATGATGAAAGAAATAAACTATAAAACATGGCACAAAAAATATGGTGAAACAGTTAATCATAAACTATAGAGACAAGTGAATCGTGGAACAAGAAAACTTAACCAACTACGTTATTTGAAGTACACCTTTAAATATGTGATCAGGCTGGTCCACTACATCGCACGGTCTACATAGGATTTGCATCCTCACAGTCTATATTGCATGAAATAAAATACGGTCTACATTGCATGAAATAAAGCACGATCTATGGGGTTGTTCACATATCTACTTAGTACGTACTTTTCCATCCGACTACTACACATAGATTAGTCACAACAATAAATCACGAAATATGGTAAAATAAAATATGGTATCATGACTAAAATCCATATGACACTAACCCATGTACCGAACGTATCAAGAATCAAATATGTATCACTAATCATGCAAATATAGTAATTAATAATACTGGAAACAAGACATGAACTGTACTCGCCTGGTGTCCCGAGCTGCTGATAAAGGTCTGGTGAAGCAAAGAAAGCCAACTTTCGCAAACGTCCTCAGATGCTGAAATAAACATCACGAATGTATTTGATATAAAAGAAATGTCTAAAAATGCCTACCCAAAAGTCCAATTCTAGATACAGGAGCAAAATCATAATATTGGGTCAAAACGATATCCGTCGTTGGACTCGCTTTGCACCAAAAAATGTGCCAGTACCTACGGTTACTAAAGTCATCAAACTATATGTCTACGGATCTAGTTTGACGATACAAACCCAACAGTATGTCCAAAGTTAGATTCTGGTGGGCCGTGCACAAATTTGTCCGTTGGATTGGGTTGCTGGTCCGCCAAAATAGCGTTCCGGTCGACCTTCTCAGAATCGGACCAAAATTGGCACACAGGACCAGAAAAATGACATGTTCCTGATGGCACAAGTTTCTTCTCGAGATGACGAACATGCATGAAGTTATAAGCTAGTTTGCAAAGGGGTCGATACGGGGTATATCGACCGATACGTCTCGATTTCGTCGCGCACGTACAAAAAAATCGAGTTTCGTCGAATCCCACACATCGACAACATTTATACGCGCCTTTTGATGCTTATGGATTGCGACCACGTCGCCCGATTTGTCGGGGCGTACGCCTTATCGGAGAATTTTTCTAAATTTCTAGTTTTTGAGAATAGGTTTTTCTTGATTTTCAAAACTGTTTTTACAAAAATTTAGTAAACATAAACTAAAAGCAAAATAGATTTTTCAATCATCTATAGGTTTTCTATAAGTCCCTTCAAATAGATTTTTTTTAATCTACTAATGGACAGGCTACAATTCGCCTACCAAAACAGTACACTGGGCAGTTTTGTTGGTAGTTTTGTTGCTGTCATGTTTTTCGAAAATTCGGATTTTTGCCTCAATTTCGATTCGATTTGTCTTCGAATCTGGATTGATTCAATACGAGCTAATTGGATGGGTTCCTATATGGTCATATAGGTTGTCCATAGGATTTTACGGTGTTAGAAACGATCTAATATTTGCGAAGAAAACTTTCGACGAAGCGACATACTTGGCTTTTGTGTGTTGTTGCGACAGCAGGTGCTGCTGGTCGTGCGCACAGTGGCTGGGCTGCTTCGGGCGGTGGTGCACCTCGGAAGGGGTCGTCGGGGATCAAGGGTGGCCGGAAGTGACGAGTGGGTTGGAGGGATTAGGGTTTGATGCTTCCCTTTTTGTTGTGTATTTATATCCACAACCAACTACCACCCGTTCGGTTTTAGGAGCAGAGAGGGTCGCGGGTTTGGGCTTAAGCTTTCATCTCGCGAGTTTTGAATACTCGCGAGATTTTGAAGAAATGAATTTCCTTTTTCTTTTCTTTTTCTTTCTTTTACACTATATCAAACCTATATATATATATATATATATATATATATATATATATATATATATATATTCTAGTACGAACAAATACACACAAGCTATGGTATTACCAAAGTGAAAATACTTCAAATAATAGCATGTAACATGTGTATGTATACATATAACAAAATCCTTATTATTGAAAATACTCCTTTAAGTAGTATATATAAAATTTAAACTAAGAAGCATTTGCTAGTTAATAATTTAGAAAAATTACTGAAAAATCCAAACTAAATTAATAAAAATTCATAAAAAATTTAGGGGGTTTACTGTCACGACCCGCACCCTAGAGTAAGGGCACGAGACGTGGGTACGTCCAGCCTACGCCGCAGTGTCGGCGGTAGAACGATGTCCTAGGTCATAACATCTAGCAATATATCTCTAACAGTTTATACTCCCCGAATGGGGGTGACATAGCAATAATAAACTCAATCACAACTAAGGAAGAGATAGCACGATATGAAATAGAACTCAAGAAAAAAAATAGATGAAAAGTAGTCTAAGATAATCCCAGCAATATCCAACAGTACAAGGTCTCAGATGAAAGAATATATACAACTCTGAACTCCAAATAAAGTCTAACTAAAACATGCCTCCAAACTAAATAAAAGATAATCAGCCTAACTAATCTAGTCTAGGCAGTCGGAGGAATATCTTCAGCTACTGCTGGGTCCTCCTAGGAGTCCAGCTCATAGGTGTCATCTAAGGCTGCCCCGTAGTAGGTGTCCAGTCAGGCCTCCTCCTCGTCCTCTGTAATATTTCAACAGGTCTAGTCAGGACATGAGCGAGTACAGTACATATCAACAGATCATAGCAGGTTAGAAAATATAATCATGCAGTAAATTAAGATACAGGATCTGAAGAAATACAGTATGTAAACAGGGAGAGAGAACTGTAATAGAAATATCTACTATAAATAGAGAACTAACAGTGGCTAGTGAGTCAGAGTACAAGATAGCACATGTGAACAGGACAGATTTGCACATAATCTACACTAAAGAGTTCGCACATGATCTACACTACAATGGAATTGTTCACATGACTACTAGCACTCCCCCGTTTCCCCAATCAATACACAAGGATCTAAACAGCACATGATATCACATGGGGGCCCATAAAGGGTGCACATGATAGTATACATGAGGGCTCCGTGAACATGAGAGTACAAGATTCACAGGAGTATACATGTATAATGAAAGCACAAGAGTACATGATGAAAGTGAAACGCACATAATACAATGTACCCGATGCTCCCGAGGGGGATAACATCACATGAAGAGATCCATATAGTACTAATCCGTGATAATGTCGTGACAGCATCAAGTAAAGTAATCTAAAGCAGGAATATAATTCTAAGCAGGATATGAAATGATCAAAGAATGTACTCGCCTGTATCTGAGTGTCCAATATGAAACGTACTGTCCAAGGAGTGGTGTCTGGCTCCTAATCAGAACAACACAAGTCACAATAAGTCTAAAATAGTATAATGAAGTCCTACTATGCATTCTACATGATTCTAGGTCAATCTAGGTCAAAGTCAACTCTTGGTCAACTCTGGTCAACCCTAGAAGTCAAGCTAGGTCAACCAAGTCTAATTAAGTCTAAACTAGGCTAGTTAGTCTACACTAGCTAGCACAACCCTAACAAGGCTTTGCAAGCCAAACAAACAACCACACATCATAGGCAACCTCACATTAAATTACCTTGGCCATATTAGCTAATTTCTACATTACACATCATCCAAGTATCCATTACACCTATGCATATACAACATTATATATATAGATCCATACATTTGAATTAACACTATGTATACCTAGGCTAAGTACTATATACATACATATAGATATACATCTCACAAGTACATATGTATACACATTATACATAAAGCATTGCACACACCACATATAGATATTCATATCTAATATATACATATACATGTACATATAGAGAGGGGAAGGCCTGTGTGTGTTAAAACAAGGATTGGTGTGTGTGGGATGGACAGGTAACAAGGTGCAGGGACATAAAATAGTGAAAGGAAGAGAGTGTATATGAAGTGTGTGTGTGTGTGAAACATGCAAATGTGTATGTGCGTGCTAAGAGTGAGGGAGTGAAGTGGTGTGTGTACATGAGGCAAGGTGTGTGTAGCTAGATGGAAAATCTGGAAAGGAAACAGTGTAAACCAGCCCTTAACTCCCCTGTCAGTCCAGAATTCAGTCAACAGAAATAAATCCCTAGATAACAAGCATTAATCTAATCAGTTCAAACAATACCCTCGTGTATACATGCCTATTAAACAGTCCATAATCTAATCTCAGATTTCAGTTAGAAGCAATAGGAAGGGAAATCAAGTTGGTGAACAGTTCCCCAACACAACCTACTGTACATTTTAGAAACTCCATCAATCTCAGTTTTATCATCAAACCCAGGTTTTTTTCCTTCATAAATTGAACAACACATTATAACAAGGAAAAGGAAATCAGTCCATAGTATTCCCCACACACAGTTTTCAGTCCCATAGTAGCATTCACAGAAAAATAAACCAAACTCACACCAACTCATACAATTTTTGACCCACACACATAAAATACATAAGGGTACCACATTAGGGTTTCAATTCATGTAATCAACAGCATGTAATGGATTAAATTGATGACAAAACTCACTTTAGAAAACTGGAAATATAATAGGGAATTCGAGTATCAGTTAACATAGGTTAAGAAGAATTAATCATCAAAAATTAATCTAAAAGCTAAAACAGTGGTTGGTAACATGGATATACTTTGTGTATGTGTCACTCGAGTGGTTTGTGTCCACCCAAGTGGACACAAACGTGTCCATTCAAAATAGTTTACAAAACAGTGTATAGTGTGCTGTTCCTCGTGCACGTGTGCACGCATGTCGTGCACACGACACAGCACGTGTTAGGCCACGTGCTCGTGCACCTGTGTACCCCTATACTAGGTCGACCTGCCCTGTGTCCCAGTGTCCGTGTGTCCGATTTACAACGCCGTATCAGTGGCCAAATAACTCGTGTGCACAGACAGTGCAATCCCCGTACATCGAGGATTCCTCCCTCGATACGCCACGTGGGCCCATGAAACTTGACACGTGGCGTGTCAGTCACTGCCCCTAGTGGCGTGTCAAGTTTCGTGTCAAACAAATATGTGTCGTGTCCGCTACAGGGCCCGAGTAGCAGGGGATCCCTGTAGCACGCGCGCGAGCGTGTGCACGTGCGTGTCCAAGCCGTAAATTCGACACGAAACGACACTGACACTAACACACAAGAACAAGAATCAATAAGCAAGATCTAAACTAATATTCCTGATTAAAAACATTGAACAAACAAGATCGAAATGCCCTTTGAGGCATTTCGTCGAACACTCAACCCTAGCTCTGATACGTGTCCAGAACGGACACGAAACCTCTGATACCCGACACGAACCCTATCCAGATTCTTAGGGGACCCTTAGGGCTTCCTATTCATGAAGACAAATTGAAAATCCATGGAGTATTGAGGGTGTTACCTCTAGATGAACTTCCAATGGAAAAATCCCCTTGTGAGCTCCTTGCTTGGTATCCCAATCCAATCAAAACAACTCCAAACTGAACCAAGGTCCCAATAAGAGCAAGAACAAAAGTATTAGAATCTAATGCAACTAGTTTGGGGAAAATAGAACCTAAAATGGATTTATTATGAATTTATAAAGGTAGGAACTCACATCTTTCTTCTTGAATTAATTTTCCTAAGGAAAAGAGGCTAGCCCTAGAATTTAGGAGGGGTTTTATAGTTGGGGGAATCCCTAGGTAATCTCAAGTGGCCGGACATGTTGGGTTAGGGTAGGGTTTGAGCTAGGTTAGCTAGTCCTATTAGGTTTAGTCACAAAATGACTTGTGAAATCACAAGCCATTTCTCAACTCACTTAATTCCTAATTTTCTAATTCAAATTCTAATGAATCAATAACTACTAACTTAAGTCATACTAGGTTAGACTAGAGTCACTTGACCTAACCATGTCCAACTAACTAGGGTTAGCTCCTAGGTTGGTCTACAAGGGTCAACACTAGTCAAAAATCAAACTAGTCCAAACAATTCCAAAATAATTCCTAAAAATTCCCATAAATTCTAATTAATTCCAATAAATTTAATTTACCCCAAAAATGACAATTTTACCCTCATACTAAAAATGTGGTAGTGACATTTACATCCTATCCAACTTATAAAAATTTTGTCATTGAAATTAAAATAATCTTAATATCAAATAATAACAAGGCAAAATGTGAAGGAAGAGTAAGAACGTTAATCGTAACTCGATTTTCGAAAAGATGGAGGGGTGGTTATAAAATGAATCCAAATTGACATCATATTCTACAAGATAGGGTATTCTTCATTCAAGACTCTACCCAACTTATAGAAGTTGGCTAACCGTAAAAATCGTCGTTACAAAACTTCTGAGAAGGACAATTTCTAAAGAGAGGCACGAGAATATTGAACACTTTCTGACTACAGTCACGGATTCTAAGTGAGCCTATGTCACAACCCACTCCCGTTTGTCGGGATACGAGTTCGTGGCCATGTCTATCCTACGCTGAAACATCGGCGGTAGTAAGCTGTCTGGGCTTAATATAAATCTCAAATACAACAAATACAACAAGCATCGACGGTAGTAAGCTGTCTGGGATTAATATAAATCCAAATTTAATATCACATTCCAAGAGATATAGTATGCTAAGTTCAGGGTTCTACCCAACTTATAGAAATTGGTTAATCGTGGAAGCACGGTGATAGGACTTCTATGAAGGCCAAATTTTAAGGAGAAGTATGAGAATATGAGGTACTTCTGATCATAGTCACAGACTCTAAAGGAAGCCTAGGTATTACTTATTCAACATTGCTCATGTATTAGCCACGTTTTATCAAGGCAGTAGGAGAGGTCTTGGTCAAGCATAACCGAAAAAAGTTGGTACACCGGGATTCCATTCATCGTATACATAGGCTACGAAGAGATACGATTAAGGGATTTATGGAAAGAGGATTATTGGACCAAGAGATAGGGACTACCTATAGGTGTAGGGTCCTACTTCATAAAGTTTGGTTTTATAGTACAAATATGACGATATGCATGGATGTGTTTACCTGAGTTTTAATGCGTTTCCTAATTGGACGTAAATCTTTGTTTGAATGAATCTTGGGTTTTAATCTATATTGGCTGGACAAGTTCCCATAAATCAATCTGACCTTTTGTAAGCCCTCTGAATTTAAATTAGATTTTTATCTAGATTAATTAGGGATTAAATATGATTAATTATGATTTTCTAAGTTATTAATGATTTTCTACTTTTATTTTTGACTATCATTTGTATATTGCCATGACTTTCAAATTAGGAGCACAAGACTAGTCATTTTCTCCAAACTAACTTGTCATACATGTTTTACTCGAGACACTCTTCACCCATGACCTTCGTGTCCTACTCAGACACACCATCTTGTGCTTCATTTTTATTGTACAACTTTCCTGACATTTAACCCAATCTTGATTCACCCCACGGAGTCACATTTATTTCTAACTCGAATTGGGGATACCCTTTAGACACAAATTTGTCAAGCTAAGATATGGACACGGCCCATTTTGAGCCGACTACACACATGCCACTTGTATCCCATCTAATTGAGTCCCCGCATGCTATTTATTTATCCGTAATTATAAATGACTAATTCGAGTCATTTAATTCACTTAGACCAATTGTGATCCGATCCTACTCAATTAGACCCAACCCAAGCACCTTGCAATTCCTCTCACCCATACCCGCACACACAACATCCATACATCCCTACAAAATACCAAACACCCCTACTATTCCCAAAAAGGCTATGTCACATCACACTTCCTCTCTTTTTCTCTTTCCTAAGCACCCCTCTACAGCCGATGTCACAACCCGCACCCACTTTTCGGACGCGAACTCGTGAGCAAGCCAGCTACGTATCGAGCGGACTCCAGCCCGACTCGAGTACGTATAAGCTGTCAAGGTCATGGTATCATATCTAATCTAAACTATATCTCAATCCACAAGAATCATATAAACAAGAATGAACAAGTATGGGTCATGGTCTGCAGCCCATTAGCATATTGTTCGATTAGACTCCAAGAATGATATGAGTCTATAAATAAGCAGAGTATATCATGATATGGAATATAAAGCACGAAAAGATAATAAAGAAATATCACAAGAAAATACCTGTATCATACATCGCAATCCTCTACTATCCTGCTATGCTAACTAACTCCATGTAGTCGCTAAACCTGAAGAGATCATCAGGTCCTTAGAGGAGTAGCAAGATACATAATATACAAGCCAACATGTAACAGTACAAATATGCAAGAAGTAAGGAACAATCAAGGATACCCAACGAGATAAAATGACTAAGACACAAGTTCTAGACACAAGGATCCTAAGACACTGGCATACCATACTAGAAATGGCTAATAGGTCAAAGCTATAGATTGCAGTCAAGGCAAGTACTCATAATCTATAGTGTCTCAATCGCAGTCAAGGCAAGTACTCACAACCAAGACGGTAGCCAATCCTAGTATAAAATCCTATAGACCGTAGTCAAGGTAAGTACTCACAATCTATAAAATGTCAAAGTCGAGTTCTACTCAAGTCATGTCAAGTCAAGTTATAATCAAGTCGAGGAAATCGTGGTGTAGGACTAGATGACTCTATCAAGGAATACACATGAAACTAACACAGTGTCACAGATAGAAATATCATAACAGAAAGGAACAAGGATGTGCAGGCAACTAGAAACATGTAAAGTAAAACTATAACAGGACGAGTGTACTAGACATGGAATAAAGCAATCACGAATGTAAGGAAAAGAACCGCAGCGAGATGATGAACATGCATATAAATATTACTGTACAAGTTGGCAAGGTATACTTGCCTGGTGGTAGCGCGAAGAACCAATAAGATACCGTCAACAGTACGCCATAAAGTCCAAAATCCACAATTGTCTCCAAAAGCTGAAACAGACATCACCAACATTCTCAGAATATTCAAATTAGCTAGGATTGCCTGTCCTTAAGTCCAATTCTTGATACAGAGGCAAAACGGTAATTTCGGACAAAAATGATGTCCGTCGTTGGACCTGCTTTGTACCGAAAAGTGTGCCAGAGTCAATGGTCTCTAAAGTCGTCAAACTATATGTCAACAGGTCCCGTTTTTCGATACGAACCCAACTGTTTGTCCAAAGTTGGATTTTGGCGGACCGTGCACATAATCACCCGTTGAGTCGGACCGTAGGGCCTGTAAAACGGCGTTCCGACTCAACTGTCTCAGAATTGGACCAAACTTGGCATACAGGAACAAAAAAATGATACGGTCCTATTGGCATAAGTTTCGTCTCGATCTGACGATCGTGCACAAAGTAATTAGAGAATTTGCACAGAGGCCGATACGATAAATTTCGACGGATACGTATCAAATTTGTCGCACACACGCGACCAATTTAAATTTCGTCAAAGCCCACACGACCACGAAGCCGTTACGCACCTTTTGATGCTTTCGGTTCACGACCACGTCGCCCGGATTGGCGGAACACACGTCGTATCGAAGGTTTTCTAGATTTTTTAATATTTTAAAAACAGTTTTTCGATAAACTTCGGAATCCAATAACTTTTAATCTACCTAATAAAATCTGAATCTACAAGAAGGGTTACGAAACCCTATAGGTTGTCTAAAGGTATGTTCAAATAGAATTATGAATAAGTCAGTAGATTGGCAGGAATTTGCCTTCCAACATCGAATTGGGACTGATCCTTACTGTTCCTGAAATAGAGGTTTTTGGGTCGAATTTGTCTCGATTTCTCGAGAGATTCATTAACCATCTATAAACTCTACATGTTAGGGTCGAAGTGGGTTATATAGGCTTCCTACAACACTTTATAAAATCGATTTTCATGGAGTATTTACGAAGAAACGAGATTTCGAAGGTGGGTACCTGGCGGTGATATGTTGCTATCGCCGCACTGCTGTTCCAGGCCGCACGCTCCCTTTTCGGCCAACGACGGCTCTTCCACAGCGGTGCGCGGGGTTAGAGGAGGTCACCCATGGAGACGGGTGGCGCTGGGATGTTGGGTGGTTAGGGTTTAGAGGAGTTTTGTATCGAATCCTTTCCTTCCGCGCCACTCTTTCTCTATATATACGAATATACTGCTGCTGTGGTCGGGCCTGGCTCTTTGCTAGGTTCGGTTTGGCTGGAAGCTGCTGTGGACCGGGCTGCTACTGCTGTGGGCCGGACTTGGGCTGCATAGCTGGCTGCTATTGATTAGTTAGGCTGAGTTGGGCTCGGAAGAGCCTGGGGCTTTTGGGTTTTATTTGGTTTTCTTTTTTTTTCTTTTCCATTTCAGCCCCATATAATATATATATATATATATATATATATATATAATATATATATATATATATACACCTATATATGTATACATATATATATTCATATCTACACACAAATACATATATATATTACACACAAATATACAACATATATATGTATAATATAACCAATTAATATATATATATATATATATATATATATATATATCATATACACATTTATTTCTATATGTATACATATACGTATAACCAATTAATATAAAAATAATATTAGATAATAACAACCTCAATAACATTGGTAATAAAATAATAATAATAGTAATACGAAATTCATTAAACTAGTAATGGTGTATATACCATTACACATAATCTAATAATCTCAACAATACAAGGATAACTAAGGATGGTATTTATCCTATTTTAAGATTAAATATCCAATAAAATATTTAATAAATGTATAACACTCATTTATACAATCTTCCGCTAAAACATTAAATAACATACAACTATACATATACCCAATATATATTTACACGGACGTCTCTGGAGGCACCTACTCGACTACGTAGGCTTAGGCTCGGTTCGGGTGCAGTCCGAACTAAATTGGTACAACCGGGTCACTTAAAAGTCAATTAATATCAATAATAAATAGTTAAATTATTTATAGTGATGTCGCAACTTGGTCTGGTTTTCCTAGTTGGGACTCACTTATGGCTTGGCATTCCCTACCATGGCTAAACACTAGTCAAAGCACGCCACTGCACTATCCATGCTAATGCATGGTTTGCTACGCACAACAATTTTTCCCTTTCATTTGTTGACATACAGTAGGTGATGCCACGTTCCTTTTATTCATATACCATATTTCATTGCTAATGTATATATATGTAACCTATATATATTCCTAGTATAAATATTTCCTTATATATATACATATATGTGTGTGTACAACCCGTATGTACATTAACTTGTATATATGCTCTAGGGATACTCTTGTGTATTTATATAATATGGGACTTGTGTATTTATATATAATATAGGACTTGTGTATATATAATTTCTATGCTTATACATATATACTTCTCATGTGCAACTTGTCGATATGCTCCTATACTTGTAGATATATGTCCCTAACATATAGAAAGAGTTGTATGTGCACTTCCTTGGATAAATATAACTTAGTATTTGAATGTGACATCTAGTATAGATAACTACCCTCTACTTTGTGTGTGAATAGATGTGTGGTCATGAATGTTCATTTAGCATATCATGAGCCTTGGTTGTGTGATTGTAGGTCTCTTGGACGACACGATCGAGGTAGCAGGGACCAGAGCTTTGTTCGCGTATTTCGGAGTTGAAGGCAAGTATACCTTGCCTCGTATTACTGCTTTTACATATACTTCATTATGCTCTTGTTAGTGTAGACTTAGTTAGTTGAGTCCGGGAGTTGCCTCGGGCGTAGTCGATGATGGCATTGACACTAGGACTACCTACTTGGCCTAGCTCTAGGCGACGTACCCATAGTTACGGAGTTGTTGTCACAACTCCCTTGACCATGACACATGTTACAACCTGGCACTGAGTGAGATAAGGTCATGGCACGTATTCGCTGTCGACTGACCATCAGTACGAGTGGCTCGTGTGACGGCACATACAAGGTAGAGATGTTTCTAGATAGCTGACTCTTCATAGAGAGTAGATGTTGGGTCGTAGATGTGACTTATACATCACCGGACGGGGAAGACAACCAATAGGCATATGGGATAGACTGTTACATTATTTTAGCCTCAGTGATACCCGATTATGGGTATGGATACCCAGTTATGGGCTATACAATCACTAGGGGATACATCCGACAGCGGCCACTAGCTGCGCTAGGTACGGTCGGAAGGTATACTAGCATTTGTATGTTTACATTGGCTCGTGATCTGACGTCGGCTCGTGCTATGATGTCAATCCCTTTTCTACCACCCATACATTTCGAAGTTGTCTTCATATGTATTCACTTAGACTGGTTAGCACACCCTTTATGTTATTATCAGTATTTGCTTTATAGCATGTTCTATTTGTATCTTGCTATGTCCCCTGAGGACCTAGTTCATTTCCAGATCCCGACGAGCACCTATACTCGACGATCTATGGTACCGGAGCTGAGACAGGAGACTGTGCAGAGGACTACGAGGTCTACCCTGAGGAGTTCCCTTGATCTAGGGTATGCTGCTACTTTGGCTGAGAGTTTCATTACCTAGTTAGCTATTGCTCTTAGCTAGTTATCTTTCATTCATGTATTTTCATTCTAATGTACCGTAGATTATTTCCACCAGACTTGTATTTCTTTTCAGTTGTATTTGGACATTCAGACTACTCTGCTTTTATATTCAGTACTCCCTTTTATGTTATCTGTCTTCCTTTTATGTTATCTGTGGATGAGATTAGATGATTGCCTGTGTTGGTTAGTTACTTTTACAGCATAGTATGCCTAAGTGAGTCCATTAAATTAGGCAGCTCACTCTAAGTCGTATCAGCTGGCCAGGTTATGCCATAATCCCATATATTTGGGATCGGGGCGTGACATATTTTAGTGATGGCCCATACAGGTCACTGTTCATAGCTTAGGATAAAACCGACACAAGCCTGCAATTAGGACTAGGAATGTAGAATCTCATCCACAATTTATTATCGCCTTTGACTTCTGCATCCCTAATCCTATGATTGGAAATCCAATATCCATCTTGCTTATTTTTTGTACTTATCTTATAGAAGTTTTGTCTCTTTCAAAGAGATGCATTTGCACAGTGGACGTACGGCTTATGGCGTTGCCCAGGCATCCGACACCGAGCCCAGCGACGATAGGACTCCAGATCCTACGGGTGTCCAACTACCGGACGAGTTCAGACTATTTTGATGACCCCGTCCATTCATGTGGGGTTTGTACCGCAGCCGGCACGTTGCACTAGGAGGGCCAGACGTCACAGATGCTGATGCGACATGAGGAGAACTCCTTTCCTCCACCACCTCCCTTCCCTCTCCAGATGCAGCAGGGAGCGTACTAGCAGCAGGTGCCCTATGCACCAAATCCTCTCTAGATGTCGCAGGGAGCATACCAGCAGCAGATACCGTATGCACCCATTCCGCCCTAGATGCCACAGCCGAAGGGTCAGCCCAGATGTTTCAGTTCTTCCAGATGATGATGCAGCAACAGTGGCAACAGACAGAGGCTATGAGGCAGACTCTGATGACTGCCTTAGAGAGGATGACAGTTCTAGCACCGGCTCCACCACCAGCCCCAGCACCAGTCCAGCAGGTGGGCAATTTGGAGGTAACGTCAAATGAACCTAAAGCCATTTAAGGGGAATGAGAGCCCAGAGGAGATATCAGACTGGATAACTAGCATGCAGAAGAACTTGGAGGCTTCGTAGCTACCTGCTGACTTGTGGATGACTGCCGTTAGGACTCAGCTGGAGGGGAATGCCCATCATTTGTAGGATTCGAAGGAGTGTGAAGTCAGCAAGGACAGGATGTGGGTGTAGTTTCTTGAGTACTTTGAGGCAAAGTACTTCCTAACTACCATCCGAGACGCTGTCTACGATCAGTTTCTCTACCTCAAGCAGGAAAATATGACCATGGACGAGTATGACGTAGAGTTCAGTCGTTTCAGCCGGTTCGGCGCCCTACTGATACTAGATAAGAGGAAGAAGGCCCAAAGATGGCCTGACGAAGGAGTTCAGAGGTATACGAGCGCACAGTTGAGGACCACCTATGAGGAGGTGTTAGCCAAGGCCAGACTCCAGAAAGCCATCAACCGGGACCCTTGAGCGCAAGGCGCCCTATGAAGACAGTCGCACCAGCCAGAGTTCAGACAGGAGGCCCGACTAGACGTTCGGGGACCCATCATCAGTAGAGGGCCGCCCCATACCCGCTGAGGAAACTTTCGACTTGTCACTATTATAGCAAGAAGGGACACATTCAGAGGGAGTACAGAAAAAGCTCAACCAGTTCTTGAGGTACGGATTGGAACAACATCAGGCCATGAATTGCCCATAACGCAATAACAGAGCTCAGCAGTTGGCCCCTAAGATAGCTCCTCCAGGACCCAGGCCACTAGCACAGGCGACTGCAGCCCATCGAGCGCCATGATATCAGCGGGGACCACTGCCCCCACAGGAGGCACAGTACCGTCAGCAGACAGAGGCCCAGAGGAGAGGAAAGGTCTTTGCTATGGCACCGGAGTAGGAGAAGCTAGAGGGAGTGGCGATCACAGGTACTATCTTAGTTGCATCATTGCCTGCTATTGTACTGTTTGATTCTGGTGCCACTTTGTCTTTCATATCTAGTAGTTTTGTTGCTATGCACAAAGTAGCCACCTCGCACTTACCTAAGAGTTGGAGGATTCTTATGGGTGGAGGGATCATCCCAGTCATTAGCACGTATAGGATATGCTCCGTGGTTGTATGTGGAAGAGAGATGAGAGCTTGACTTTTGGTGTTTTCTATACCAAACTTCGACATTGTGTTGGGGATAGACTGGTTGAGCCAGTATCATGTTGTCTTAGAGTGCCGGAAGGGGAGCATCATCTTCAGACCGCCAGATCGTCCGGAGTTCGAGTTCATGAGAGGGACCATAGAGCGAGGAGTAGGCCAGCCCATTGGTGTCTATATGGCGATGGAGACACACCACCATCGATTATTGTAGTTCATAGACGTCTTCCCGGAGGAGTTGCCAGGTCTTCCACCTGACAGACAAGTGGAGTTTTCTATTGAGTTGGTACCAGGAGCAACATCGGTCTCTTCTAATGTGTACCGGTTAGCGAAGAAGGAGTTGGATGAGTTGAAGCTTCAGCTGAAGGAGTTAGACCAGAGGATTCATCCGATCGAGTGCTTCACCTTAGCGAGCCCCAATTTTGTTTGTGCCAAAGAAGGATGGGTCCGTCCGAATGTGCATTGATTACAAAGCTCTGAATGCATTGACCATGAAGAACAAGTACCCCTTGCCTCGATCGACGACCTGTTTGACCAATTGACTGGAGCCATAGTGTTTTCGAAGATCGACTTAGATCGGGCTACCATCAAGTAAAGGTATGGAGGGAGGACATTCCGAAGACGGCCTTCAGGACTCGTTATGGTCACTACGAGTTTCTGGTGATGCCTTTTGGTTTGACTAATGCTCCTGCTGTGTTCATGAATCTAATGAACAGGGTGTTTCACCAGTACTTGGATCAGTTCGTGGTCGTGTTCATCGATGATATATTGTATACTCGAAGAGCCACGAGGAGCACGAGAGGCATTTATAGATTGTGTTGAGACGTTGAGGAGCGAGAGACTCTATGCCAAACTGAGCAAGTGTGAGTTCCTTCTGGACGTGTCTCTTTCCTCGGACACGTTATCTCAGGAGAGGGTATATCTATGGACCCAGCGAAGATCTCGTCCGTAGAGTCATGGTCGACCCCTACCAATGTCTCGGGTGAGAAGCTTTCTTGGACTTGCTGGATATTATCGGAGGTTTGTAGAGAACTTTGCGAGGATCGTCGAGCCGATGACCCGATTGACCCGCAAGGAGTAGGCATTTATCTGGACAGAGGAGTGCCAAGCGGCATTCGATGAGCTGAAGAAGCGTCTAACCTCAACACCTATTCTGACTATTCCATCCGACTGGAAGGGTTCGTGATCTACATCAATGCATCCATAAAGGGATTGGGATGCATTTTGATGTAGCACGGAAGGTAGTATCCTATGCTTCGAGGCAGCTAAAGGTTCATGAGAAGAATTATCCAACCTACGACTTGGAGCTTGCCGTGGTTATCTTTGCCCTAAGCTTTGGAGACACTTATATGGAGAAAGGGTGGAGATATTCACAGACCATAAGAGCTTAAAGTACGTCTATACTCAGAAGGAGCTGAATTTGAGGCAGAGACAGTGGTTGGAGTTAATGAAAGACTTCGAGATAGAGCTGCAGTACCATCCAGGAAAGGCTAGCGTTGTAGCGGATGCGTTGAGCAGGAGGCCTACGACATACATGTTGACGACTCAGCCCCATCTTATGGAGGATCTACGAGAGTTAGGGATCGAGGTAATACTACTAGGGGCAGATGGCCAGTTCGCTAGTCTACAGGTGCAGTCTTTAGTAGAGAGGATCAGAGCCACATTGCCGACAGATGCCAGATTTCAGCGACTTCTACAAAAGACAGAAGCCGGTATGCAGACCGGACTGTGCATTCATGAGGACGGGACTCTGAGGTGTGGAGATCGCCTCTATGTTCCAATGGAGAGCTTCGTCAGGAGCTGATGGCGGAGGCACACAATTCAGCATATTCCATTCACCCAGGAGGCACGAAGATGTACAGAGACTTGAGGCAGCATTATTGGTGGTACGGAATGAAGCGAGAGATAGCCCGCTTTGTAGCAGGTGCTTGGTGTGTCAGCAAGTCAAGGCTGAGCACCAGAGGTCCGCAGGATTGCTCCAACCACTTTCTATAACAGAATAAAAATGGAAGCATATCACTATAGAATTCATTATAGGATTACCGAGGAGCCCGAGTGGACGGGATGCAGTTTGGGTGATAGTGGACCGACTCACCAAGTCGGCTCACTTCCTATCCTTCAGAGTGGGACAGTCTATAGAAGTCCTAGCGGAGATGTATATGAGGCAAATTATGGGACTTCATGAAGTACCTGTTAGTATAGTATCTGACCGAGATTCGAGATTCACATCGCACTTCTGGCGGAGCCTACATGAGAGCCTTGGCACTCCACTGAAGTTTAGTATGTCATACCATCTGCAGAAAGATGGCCAGTCAGAGTGCACCATTCAGACATTGGAGGACATATTGAGGACGTGTATGCTAGATTTCAGAGGATCATGGAAGGACCACTTGCACCTAGTAGAGTTCTCATATAACAACAGTTATTAGGCCACTATCGAGATGGCCCCTTTCGAAGCGTTGTATGGCAGAAAGTGCCGTTCCCTTGTCTGTTGGAGTGATGTGGGCAAGAGAGATACTCGGACCAGAGTTGGTGGTTCATACAGTAGAGAAAGTGAAGCAAATATAAGGGCCCTTGAGAGCAGCTCAAGACAGGCAGAACATTGGGCGAACACACACTGACGACCCCTGGATTTCAAGGAGGGAGACCATGTCTTCCTGAGGATCTCACCCCCAGAGGTACCATCAAGTTTGGAGGAAGATGGAAGCTGAGTCCAAGGTACATTGGACCTTTTGATATGCTAGAACGGATTGGAGAGGTTGCCTACTTGTTAGCTTCGCTACAGACATTGGAGGGTGTTCATGACGTGTTTCACGTATCTCAGCTGAGGAGGTATGTGCCAGATCCTAGCCGCATCCTTGACCAATCAGGGATCACTGTCGGGTCGAGATTATCTTATGAGGAGCAGCCAGTGGAGATCTTGGATCGGAGAGAGAAGGCTCTGCAAGGTCAGACCATCCCGCTAGTTCGTGTTGCTTGGAGGCATCATGCGCCAGGCGAATCTACTTGGGAGCGCGAGGATGCGATACGCAAGCATTTTCTCCATCTCTTCATGGGGCTAGGTATGCATGCATTTATGTTTAGTTATTTCTATCTTGCTGAGTATTAGATGTCTAAATTTCGAGGATAAAATTCTCTAAGGTGGATAGGTTATAAGCCCTCTGAATTTAATTAGATTTTTATCGAGATTAATTAAGGATTAAATATGATTAATTATGATTTTCTAAGTTATTAAGATTTTTTACTTTTATTTTTTACTATCATTTGCACGTTGCCATGACTTTCAAATTAGGAGCACAAGACTAGTCATTTTCTCCAAACTAACTTATCATATATGTTCTACTCGAGACACTCTTCATCCATGACCTTCGTGTCCCATTCAGACACACCATCTTGTGCTTTATTTTTATCACACAACTTTCTGACATTTGACCCAATCTTGATTCACCCCACGGAGTCACATTTATTTCTAACTCGAATTAGGAACACCCTTTAGACCCAAACTTGTCAATCCAAGATATGGACATGGCCCATTTTGAGTCTACTATACACATGCCACTTGTGTCCCATCCAATTGAGTTCCTGTATGCTATTTATTTATCGTGATTATAAATGACTAATTCGAGTCATTTAATTCACTTAGACCAATTGTGAACGGATCCGACTCAATTAGACCCAACCTAAGCTCCTTGCAATTCCTCTCACCCATACCCACATACACAACATCCATACATCCCCACAAAATACCAAACACCTTACTATATCCACAAAGCCTATGCCATATCACACTCCCTCTCTCTTTCTCTTTCCTAAGCACCCCTCTACAGCCGACCCATACTGCCCCCTCTCTATTTCAAACTCTCATCACCATTCTTCTCTCCTCCTTATCCCTCTTAAACCGACAACTCTCCCTTTCATTTTCATCACAGCCATCATTTCATCACCCACACCATCATTTTCATTATCCTCACCACCACTACCTCCATAATCTTCCCCATCATCACAACTTCCCCCATGGCCATGGCCGACAACCACCATCACCACCTTCATCTTCATCACATTCTTCTTCTCCTCCTACTCTAACTGACAGTAGCCCCCCTAACCCCCTCCTCACCACCATCTTCAACTTATCCCCTCCTCCTTAACAGCCATTGTGCCATTATCGCTGCTACAACGACTTGAACTGCTTGCCGCTGCTGCTACAAACTGCTGCCGCTGCCACGTGGCCACCGCGTGCCTCACGGCCGACCGCCGACTAGACCCAGGACGGCCCCCCTCGACCAGGCTGTAATAGCAGTAGTCTCTAGTCGCCGCAGCGGCTGCTGCTGCATGCTTCCAACAGGGAGGCGCCACCTCCATCGTCCCCTCGTCGGCGACCCTCCAGCATGGAGGCGCCACCTCTATCGTCCCCTCGCCGTTCGAGCTTTGTTGTGCGATGCGTCCTCATCGTGCAACGGTTCCCGACATCTTTGCGTCGACGGGACGAGCACGTCGCATCGTAGCCGCTTCCCCGCACGCCTTCGCTGTCGACGCACACGTACGACGGAGGTAATCACCTTCTCTCCCTCTCCTAGTGTTCATTTCTCTTATATATGATTTCTTGCCATGGTTGTTAAACTTAAGATGGGTTGTGAGCTTGGGATGAAGCCCGTGCACATGAGACTTGCGAATACATGGTTTGCTACACACAACAATTTTTTTCTTTCATTTGTTGACATACAGTAGGTGATGCCATGTTCCTTTCATTCATATGCCATATTTCATTGCTAATGTATATATATGTAACCTATATATATTCCTAGTATATATTTCCTTATATATATATGTGTGTGTGTGTGTGTGTGTGTGTGTGTGTGTGTGTGTGTGTACAACCCGTATGTACATTAACTTCTATATATGCTATAGGGATACTCTTGTGTATTTATATAAAATATGGGACTTGTGTATTTATATATAATATAGGACTTGTGTATATAATTTCTATGCTTATACATATATACTACTTATGTGCAACTTGTGGATATGCTCCTATACTTGTAGATATATGTCCCTAACATATAGAAAGAGTTATATGTGCACTTCCTTGGATAAATATAACTTAGTCTTTGAATGTGACATCTAGTATAGATAACGTACCCTCTACTTTGTGTGTGAATAGAGTGTGGTCATGAATGTTCATTTAGCATATCGTGAGCCTTGGTTGTGTGATTGTAGGTCTCTTGGACGACACGATCGAGGTAGCAGGGACCGGAGCTTTGTTCGCGCATTTTGGAGTTGAAGGCAAGTATACCTTGCCTCGTATTACTGTATTTACATATACTTCATTATGTTCTTGTTAGTGTAGACTTAGTTAGTTGAGTCCGGGAGTTGCCTCGGACGTAGTCGATGATGGCATCGACACTAGGACTACCTACTTAGGCCTAGCTCTAGGCGACGTACCCATAGTTGCGAAGTTGTTATCACAACTACCTTAACCATGACACGTGTTACAACCCGGCACTGAGTGAGATCAGGTCATGGCACGCACTGTCGCTCTCGACTGGCCACCAGTGCGACTGGCTCGTGTGATGGCACATATAGGGTAGAGATTTTCTAGATATAGTTGACTCTTCATAGAGAGTAGATGTTGGGTCGTAGATGCGACTTATACATCATCGGGCGGGGAAGACAACCAGTAGCATATGGGATAGACTGTTACATTATTTTAGCCTCAGTGATACCCGGTTATGGGCATGGATACCCGGTTATGGGCCATACAATCACTAGGGGATACATCCGATAGCGGCCACTAGATGCGTTAGGTACTGTCGGGTGGTATACTAGTATTTGTATGTTTACATCGGCTCGTGATCCGACGTCGGCCCGTGCTTCGATGCCAATCCCTTATCTACCCATCCATACATTCCGAAGTTGTCTTCATATGCATTCACTTAGACTGGTTAGCACACCCCTTATGTTATTATCAGTATTTACTTTATGGCATGTTCCTATTTATATCTTGCTATGTCCCATGAGGACCTGGTTCATTTCCAGATCCCAACGAGCACCTATACTTGACGATCTACGGTACCGGAGCTGAGGTAGGAGACTGTGCAGAGGACTACAAGGTCTACTCCGAGGAGTTTCCTTGATCTAGGGTATGCTGCTACTTTGGCTGAGAGTTTCATTACCTAGTTAGCTGTTGCTCTTAGCTAGTTATCTTTCATTCATGTATTTCCATTCTGATGTACCGTGGGATTGTTTCCACCATACTTGTATTTCCTTTCAGTTGTATTTGGACATTCAGACTACTCTGCTTTTATATTCAGTACTCCCTTTTATGTTATCTGTGGATGAGATTAGATGATTGCATGTGTTGGTTAGTTACTTTTACAGCGTAGTACCCCTAAGTGAGTCCATTAAATTGGGCCGCTCACTCTAGGTCGTATCAGCTGGCCAGGTTATGCCCTAATCCCATATATTTGGGAGTGGGGGGTGACGCTTTTCCTATTATGTTAGGGTAACCTAGAATAGGTTCAAACTCAAGTGGCTGGGCTATTTGCAAGTCGGGTTGGTTAACTAGGTTCCTTAAGCCCAAAAATGTACCTTCTGTGACTTTTGTGTTTAAGTAGCACATGGAAACTCCATTAAGTGGCACACTAGTGGCATGTGCGTAGTGGGCTTCAAGTAGATCACGATCATATATTGGGCTAAAAGATTTGAGTCGAGGTTGGATCTCTAATAGAAGTCGAGAAGTACATTGGTATTACAGTAAGGGTTATAGTTAGCTTCTTTTGACCTGAAAATCGCATCATAAAAATAGAATACAAGGGAACGTGTTTTGAGTGGGACATGATATACCTAGATGAAGGTGGACTCGTCTAGGTCTTGCATATGAAATTTGTTGGAAGTTAACAACTGGTACTGCGCTCCGAATATTAATGCCACGGTAGAGGACATCAAATGATCTAAATATAAAGTGGGTGTTCATGAGGCACTGATTTATCCTCCTAGTGGGAATCAACTTATCCTAATCAGTCGGTGATCCTAGTAATCCTAAATTAAACTTTAGAATTTCCTTTCTCGAAATTAAACCAAAAATATAAGAAAAAAAAATCGTATCTTGTGTAAGGACCCTATTTTTTTTTGAATTATTTGTTTTTTTATCTATTTTATATGTTTTCTATTTTAAATTAGATTCTTATTTTTAATTATGACTATAGATGTACTTTTTCGTAGTTTTGATTTTTGAAGCGCAATAATTATCAATTTCTCAAATCTATCCCCATCATTGTATTCTAGATGAGTCCACCTTCAGTTTGATATATCATGTCCTATCCAAACGTGTTTTCTTGTGTTATATTTTTTCATGTGCAACTTTAGGTGTAAAATAGTCATTTTAGTCTCTACCGTAAAATTTGATTAGCTTTTCAATTAGCAATTATGGCCCAACTTCAATCCAAATCATTTGACCCATATATAGTTTTGATCCATTTTGAGCCTACTACGCACATGTCATTGGTTTGCACTCAATTGAGTTCCCATGTGCTAGTTTATCTTAAGTGATACACAAGTTGAAACTATAGACATATTGGACTCAAATTGATCACGAAAATTCTACCGACCCAAAACTAGTCCAACTAGGGACCCGTGGAGCCTATCCTAGGATATCCTAACCTATTAGACATATCTTAGATTAATTTATTTGGATTAATATGCAGCCACATTAATCAAATCTAATTTAAATCAAATCCTATAACAACTTTCCTATTTTGGAACTAATTTAAATCCTAGAAGATATAATTGGTGTATCTTTTAGAATATGTAATCAAATACCACAAAACTAAATCCTACTCCACCCAAACTTATTTCCCCTTACGTGATTCTATCCCATCTAGGATTTACGTACACTTTGTATATATTTCTCTATTAAAACCCTCTAATTTCTTTTCTATTTTCGCACTTTTTCTTTCCACCCCACATAAACTTATCACCCCAACCTCTTCCAACCCTCCTACAACTGTCTTGACAATTCTTTAGAAATTTCTCTATCGTCCTTGAACTTCGTATTTGTGCTCGATTATTCTTCCCTTGCTTTCTCATGTCATTGCTTCTCTCTCTTCTTATTTCGGAGTGACGAATGATCGTGCTATATAGGATTTATCAGAAAATTCTTTAGTTATACATAAGTTAGTTTACTTATTGTATTTTGATTGTTCGATAATGGGAGAGATTAGAGATGCCATGTGCCATAGGTATCTAGTGGTATGGATTTTTGCAACTAGTATGCAACGGTTATAAAATTTTAAGCCATCATGTGTTTGATGGGGTAGTGTGACCAAAGGTGGGTAGACATCCTCAGTATAGAAATAAATATATGATCATACTAGGTTACGCCCTTATGGTAGTCACTTGATCAAGAATAGATTGATAGTTTTACTGTAGAGATTGGCCCTCTATAAGAAGAACCCAAACATAGCCTAACCCAACCTATTTACTTTTATGCCTTATCAGTCATGAAATTAGGATTAGACAGAATGGTAGGTATCGCTTAGCTTGGTCAGGTAAAAAGAACTTATACAAAAGTGATAATAGTATGGTTACGAGGATATAACTATATGTTTAAATTAGATGTACAATTTAGAAGTTTCATAAGCTCAACCTAGATAATCAATAACATATGACGATCCCTAGTAGCTAAATAAGTTGGCAACCTTTCAAATTTAGAAGAAGTTAGTGGCCATGGATGGTAGAACAATAATTACCGATAGTTGAATTAGTATTAGCTTGCCAGTTATTTCTTTTAGGCTAGAGTGGCAATCTTTTAGACTATGTTTCTTAAATATTTGAAGACCAGACCGATCATTGTTCAGTGGTTGAAAATCATCTTCTCCCATATCATTATTGAGTTGTTGAATTTCAAGGACAAAATTCTTTTAAGGTGGGTAGATTATAAGGACCCTATTTTTTGAATTATTATTTTTATCTATTTTATATGTTTTCTATTTATTAAATTAGATTTTTATTTTTAATTATGACTATAGATGTACTTTTTCGTAGTTTTGATTTTTGAAGCACAATAATTATCTTTCTCAAATCTATCCCCATCATTATATTCTAGACGTCCACCTTCAGTTTGATATATCATGTCCCATCCAAACGTGTTCCCTTGTGCTATATTTTTTCATGTACAACTTTAGGGGTAAAATAGTCATTTTAATCTCTACCGTAAATTTGACTAGCTTTCCAATTAGTAATTAAGGCCCAACTTCGATCCAAATCATTTGACCCAATATATAGTTTTGATCCATTTCGAGCCTATTACGCACATGTCATTGGTGTGCCACTCAATTGAGTTCTCATGTGCTAGTTTATCTTAAGTGACACACAAGTCGAAACTATAGACATATTGGACTCAAATCGATCACAAAAATTCTACCGACCCAAAACTAGTCCAATAGGGGCCCGTGGAGCCTATCATAGGGTATCCTAACCTATTAGACATATCTTAGATTATTTTCTTGGATTAATATGCAGCAACATTAATCAAATCTAATTTAAATCAAATCCTATAACAAAATTCCTATTTTGGAACCAATTTAAATCCTAGGAGATATAATTGGTGTATCTTTTAGAATATACAATCAAATCCCACCAAACCAAATCCTACTCCACCCCTACTTCTTTCCCCTTACGTGAATCTCCTCTATTTAGGATTTACGTACACTTTGTATATATTTCTCTTTTAAAACCCTCCAATTTCTTTTCTATTTTCGCACTTTTCTTTCCACCCTTCAGAAACTCATCCCCCTGACCTCTTCCAACCCTCCTACCACCTTTATCTCGACCCTAAGACACCCCTAACACCCTGGCACATTCCCAAGGAGTCTCAGCTCTTAATTTGATCGATACGAGGCACGAAAGGCACCCAAAGTTGACCGAATTAGTACTGAATTCGTCACAGCAGGTTTGTCAAATTGTAGAGGAGATTTCATCAACTTTTTCTCATCCAATTTTACTTCAAACTAAGTCTGAGAGTTACCTTTGTGTGTCTAATTCAACCTATGATCTCTAGATCCCTCAGTTCCAAGCGATTTTTCGTGGCATCGATTCTATGACAGGGTGTCCAGAACTGATGAATCTGGTTACGAGCCATTTTTCACGTATCTAAGTTCATTTTCTAATCTTCTTATATTTTTATTCAGAATCTAGACGTCGATACCTTTCTGACACATATTTGTAGGATAGGTTTCGCATCCATTTGCTATTTTTAAAAATTTATGACATTTGTCGTGTCATCAAACTCTGAAAAATTCTGTTTTTCTTGTGTCCAAAATGTCAAAACTCCATGAAACCATATTGAACTTTATGTTGTGCAAATTTTAAGATTATAAATACTATTTTAACTAATTTTTGGCATTTTTATAGAATTTAATATTTTTAAACATTTATTGTTTTGGGCCTCAAATTGCAAACAAAGTCTAGGAATAATGTTGTAGAATCAATACAAATCTTGTACAAATATTTTTCTATGTATAAATATATTGTTTATTATTATATAATATTTATAAATGTTTTTCAGAATTAAAAGTGATATTTTATGTTAATAATATATTACTTTTATATGTAGATTTAATACTATATATGTTATATTAAATAGAGTAGTCAATATGACTAGTTTTGGTATAAATATATTATTAAGGTCTATATATGGTAAGTACATATATAGTAAGTTATTAATTTATATTATGTTCGTATTTCGAATTCGAGCGTCGAAACTGAGATCTGTCAATTCCAGTGATCTCATATCGATGAAATTGACAAAGCGACTGTATGGATCGTCAAGACAAGATTGTTAACCATGTTGTTAATCATCTTGTCTCAATTCATGTGGCATAGATTTCGTTGTATGAATTACGAGATGCAAACATAATATTTGAACCTAGAGTTTGTAATCCATAACATTAACGAATAATGATCATAGAGATTAGTATAACCTAGCTCTGGGTGGTATGATTAATAAAATAGTTTATGTAGGTATTACACGACTTAGAACGACCCAAGCTTTCTAGGTAGACGTGGTTAGTCATAATTGTATTTAGTAAATAATGCTATTTGTTTATGATTTGGGTTGGTAGATATTGCACGGAGTATGATTCATTCTTTCATGGATGGTTCGGGTAGATTTTGGTTCTGCACTCTCCGTACAGATTGGACAAAACTCCAGGCAAGTACACCTTGCCAAACTTTACAGTATTTATATATTTTTCTATAGTTCTATTCCTTCTTGCTTGGTTATATATTTCTCTTGCTTCATTTATGGTTACTTTCTAGTTTAACGTGCACGTAGATTGTTACTTTTTTTCCCATATTTACTTGTTCTATCTTTCCTATCTTGTTTGTATCTAGTGATAGTATTGATATACCTGTGCCATGTTTCCCTGACCTGCTTGACTCGTACTTGACTTGGACATGACTAGATATTCTTGACTTTCTAGTACCTTAGGAGAGAATGTTTTATTAGTCGTGGCTATACCTCTATTGTTAGTGCCTTCCCGGGCTACGATAGAGAACCTGTTATAGGACTGTTAGTGCCTCCCCGGGCTATGGTTTTTAGCCACGATTAATATTATATTCTCATGACATGTCACTATCTGTAGAGTTTCTTTATGTGTTATCCTTTCCTCTACTTGTTATTCTTATTTT
>JANAVB010016332.1:0-17372 GCA_029216955.1 Iris pallida | reverse complement strand
ATATATATATATATATATATTATATATCTATATATATATATATATATATATATATATATATATATAGGGGGGGTTTATAGGGTTATGGGGTAACATAGGGGTGAATGGGGGGGGGGGGGGGGGAGGAGCGCCATGGCAGCTCCTACTGCTGCTGCTACTGCTGCATCTGCTACTGCAGCTGCTGCTACTTCTGCTGCCTGCTGCTGCTGCATCTGCTACTGCAGCTGCTGCTTCTATTCTTCTTCTTCCTCTTCTCCTCTTCATCTCTACTCTCTCCTCTCATCTCTCTCTCCATCTCTCTCTCTCTCTCTCTATATTATATATATATATATATATATATATATATATATATATATATATATTATATATTTTATATCTACATAATCTAATATCCATCCATCTCCACAAACCACTCACTCCTCTATATATACATACCCATACACACACTCCATATACATATAATACCAATATATATATCCTATATATAAATATATACACACACACACACACACACACACACACACATATATATATAAATATATAATATATATATATATAACACACACTCTCACACAAGCACAACCACACACACACACTACCACTCTCTCACATAACACCACCACCACTCTCTACACCAATACCACTACCACCACTCTCTACACCAATACCACTACCACCACTCTCATCCTCTACACACACAAATACATACTACCTATAATTATACACAATATAAATAATATATATATATATATATAATATATATATATATATATAAACACACAATCTCACACAAGCACAACCACACACACAACCACACACCCTCTCACCAAAACTCCCATGACAACACCACCACCACCATTCCATTCCTCTACCCAAACAAATACACATTAATATATACATATATACACAACACACACACACATATATATATATATATATAATATATATACTATATATATTAAAACCCCCATTTATTTCCTTAACCTAGATTCTAGGAAAAACCTATAAATTGGTGGGCAAATGGTAGAGAATTTCCTACTCATCATTTATTGTAAAAGCAATAAATGGAAAAGAATATTAATTTGGGGAGAAATCACATACCTAATATAGGTTTCTTGTAGGGAAAAGCTTGGGAGAAGGAAAGAATTTGAGAAAGAGAGAGAGTGTTTGCTTGTTGAAGGAAAGGGGGGGGGGGGGGGGGGGACTTGTCATGGCCGGCCACCCCTTGGGGGGGCTATTGGGTTGGGATCCAATAAGCCCCCAACCCAATAGACTTAATTGGGTCTAATTTGGATTCGGTTTGGTTCGGTTTGATTCCAAATGACTAATTAAGCTCTAAAATGACTAATTAAACCATGAAAATAGGGTTTATGATTTCTAACCTAATTATGATGGTATGTGGGCCAAGTCCAGCTAGTATGTGGGTCCCACTAGGGTCCAGGCTACCCGGGTCTCCAATTTGAGTCCGAATTGGATAAAATCCAAACCAACCCAAATAAATCCCAAAAAATCACATAAAATAAATAAAAATTCCTAAAAATTATAAAACTTGAAAAATAACAAAATACCCCTAATTTGAAAACTGAGGGTGACACAAAATGAGAAAGAACATATATTTGGAGGTGGCAAGAAGCATTTGCCTCATGTTGTGAAGGTAAGCTCTTCTCTTCTCCCTCCTCTCTTCTTCACTCAATCTTGGTTAGTTTTCTAATTTGACATGATTAAATATACGAAGCTCATAGTCTAACATAATAGCATTTGCATACGTACGTAAACGAGAAAGGACATGTTAGGAGGTGGCAAGAAACACTTGCCTAGTGTTGTGGAGATAAGCTCTTCCCTTCTTCCTTTCCTTTTCTTTCTCCTTCTCATTCTTCTCTTCTTCCTCTTATTTTCTTCTCTTATTCTTAGTAGGGGGAATGAATGAAGAAAAGAAAATGGAAATAGATGGGAAGGAAACAGAAATGATATGTGGTTTTATGTCATGAGAAAGTCAATACCAGGGTGACACCTTAAGAGCATAGTATCACGAGGAGATGGAAAGAAAGTGTGTATGGCATAGGCTAACTCACTAGGTGAGGTGGCAAGGTAGGTAGATGGTAGGCATGGAGGGTAATTTAGTAATTGGCTATTGTTCAATTAGTATTGAGTTGGGGATTATATCAGGATGAACCTAATAATGGCAAAATAAGTCGTATAAAACATTAATAATAATAATATAATAACAAAATGGTTACACTAGTAAAATATATATATATACAAAGTTGTTGTAGTATGCATTACGATAGAAACAATACAACTCACCAAAATAGATAAATAGGTATTTAGAATCGCAACCATTACACTCCACCTACCTTACAAAAAAAAATCGCCATTGAAATTTAAATAAGATGAGACCAGCACACATCATGAGATCAAATACATGTAATCATAATTCAAACAACAAACATTAATATGGAGAGCTAGATAGGCAGGATTACCGTTTGTTGGTGTCCTTCTCTCGTTTCCTAATATATTTCTTTGACGAATGATTGTCCTAAGTAACATAGACTAAGTATGGTTCTTGTCACGACCCGCTCCCACTTTTCGGGATACGAGTACGTAGCCAAGTCCACCCTATGCCGCAGCATCGGCGATAATACGATGTCTATGTCTCAATGTCAATCTCAAATACAACAAAATCATATCTAATTGCTCATTCATAATAACTATTTTATTTACAAATCCAATAATACAAAAATCTGCTAAAATAAATAAATATAATAAGTATCTAATCTATCTAGCTCTAAAGTCGACCTCCACGATCTCTATCTTCCACGTTTAGTCTATAACGCAAGAGTAGAAAACATATCAAGTCACATGCAACGATCCAGTCATAAAAGGAGCAAAGTACAACCCTATTGCATAATGTAACTTAATACAAAATAAGCTAGACAGTAGAGATGCAGTGGAACAATAAAAGAACATGTAGATGAACTGAAAATGATAAACATGTATAAGAAACTACTAACAATAACATGGATGAACAAGACAACTAGCAATAAACATACACAATAAAAAGGCAGTGTGTTTGAAATACTTTTCGACATGTGAACGGCTGGACTAATACGGCACATCATAGATGGATATCATTCAATTTTGGTACGGCTAATCCATACATGAGGTGTATGACTTAACTATCATTCAATAATAATATTGGTTTGTTCACACGTCTATTTAGCATTTTCCCTTCCGACTCACTAAACAGACAATAAACGAGAATTGAAACAATCAATCATATTGGGTCACAATCAGGATACTCAATAAAACACAATAAGAGATAACACTATAATGTAAAAAGCACATAAATAATAGTGTACTTGCCTCGTTTAGTTGCAGTTGTTTGTGACTTGATCATGTTGGCATAAAATAGGTCAAAAGCTATAGTCATAATTGGTCCGAAGAGATAATGATGTTGAGATCCATAACATCCAATGATTCCCAGATAAGTCCAATATAGAGAAACTTCAAAGTCGTCGTTATGGCTAATCGTGACCAAATCGGTGAATTATCGGTCAAATCTGAGTTAAACGAATAAAATAAAATATTAAACAAATTTTTGAATTTCTGTAAAAAATATATGTTGTAGATCTTTGTATTAGCTTTCGAAAACTTCAAACGGATCGCAAAACGGAGTTCAGAAACTTCCGAAATCTCGAAAACCGTATGATGTATCAAGTTTTGGACAACCAGCACTTAAATAAATCTCCAGAAATTCACAAATAAAATATCAGTAATTAAAATATAAATTTGGAAAGTTAACCTCGATATGGTTCTAACAAAAATACTAGAGGTGAATCGGAGTCCGAAGTTGATCGCAACGGCTTCGCAAAGTTGCTATAGCTTCAAACAAACGATGCTGAATTTATGACGAAATTTAGCTTATTTTGGACGAAAAAGAGAGAAATTTCGGAAAAAAAGAAGAAGAATGGGAGATGACATAGGTTCAATATGTATATATAATGGGTAGCAAATACTTAATTAGAATTAGGTTGGAAGTGTTTTGGTTGTAGGAGAAGAATAAGGACTCCTTAAATAGATGGAGATTGACTCAATTTTCTAATTTAGAAGGGTCAATAATCTAATGAATAAATATTTTTATTAAATTCAAATCAAATCAATCTCAAACCTATATCGATCAAATTTAAATACATATTTGACCATAATAAATAATATCCAATATTATTAAATAAAATTTAAAGTATATTTGTATAAATCCAAATCTTATAAAAATAATTTAGCAAATCTTTTTATTGGTCAAAGATAATAGTCATTAATTTAAAAACTAAATTAATCAAATCTAACTCTAATATTTGATTACAATGATAATTCAAAATAATATTCAATATTATCAAATAATATTTAAAACATATTTTATAAACTTAAATATTAAAAATAATTTGGCAAATCTTTTATCATTCAAAAATATTTATAGAAAAAATTGTCTAACTCTGAAAATATTTAAAACTAAAAATAAATAAAATTTTAAAAATTCGGAAAGTAGGCTTACAAATCTACCCAGCTTAGAAAAATTTTGCCCTTAAAATTTTAAATGATGTGAATAGGCACGATTATGAATATAATCGAGAAATGATACGATCCATAATCGAAATAAGCTAAGTATAATCGTGGAGGGATTTGAAACCCAAGATAAGATTTGATGGGCACGATGAATTATAGTCAAACGGTCTAGTCACGACCAAATATGTTTAAGAACGATCAAAAGTCGAAATCGTTTCGGCACGATCGACTTATTTAACCAAAATTATTTAGGCATGATTATAGAATCAAAATCTAAGTATGATTATGAATCTAGTGGAATATATTAGTAGTTGGTTCTAAATGATTACTAGGAAGAAAGAAAGTAAATGACGATTCTCGAATAGAAAATATAAGAAAGAAGAAAGAATTACCAATTATAGAGAGAATGATAATAAGAACTAAGACATCAAATTAATTTGAAAATTTAATAGTCGTATGCCAATAAAAGATATAGCCTCTATGGCATTCAAAAACCGTATGCATATCTGAAATCGTTGCACCGAGAATCCATGCCTCGCCAGTGTATATGTGGCTGCAATAAACTCTTGGTTGATGACTCAAATATGGATATGGTATCGAATATTTTATCAACTCTATCCATTATTGACATAACAACTCAATAATTAAAATAAGGCAATTAAGATAGTTTTAATAATATTCGACAACCTATGCTTACTTGAAATTATTTCAACTTAAGGGTCATATCTTGCCAGTATGCTACTGGCTGCAGTGAACCCGCAGTTTCTATAATTCAAATAAATGGGGACAGTGCGCATCTACTTTGCCATTGTAAGTCATCGAAATTTTATTCGAACTATATCCATAAGAATTTCAGAGGAGCTTCTATAAATTCAAACGAGTAGATCATGATAGGAAAACTAAAAATTGCTAAGAAACCCAGTTTTCGGGTTGGTTTGTATGAAAAATCCACCCGCATGATAGCTTTTATGAAATGCCTAGAATTATATAATTCCACATTAAATATTCCAAGATTTCCTTTATATGCTATGTATTTACAAAATTAACATTTTTATAGTACCAAAAATACCCTTCGCACAAATTTGGTCATTTATATGATTTTGAATTAAAAACTCAGATTTGGATTGCGATTTTCGTCTTCTTCTTCTTCACGAGAGATCTGAATTCCATTGCTCTCATCTTCAGCAGGGATCGCAAAGATCGTTCGTAGTTCACTGTGATTTTCTTCAGTCGAACTTTGATCATCGCTCACCATCATTGCTCATCATAATCTTCATCATCATCATCTTCGTGGAGAGATTTAAAGTTTTCTGGCGATTAGGTTAATTGTGGAGAGAATATCTTCTTCTTATCTTTTTATATATCCTAAAACAAGGTGAGAGTTCAGATATGTAGAAATTCATTCATCATCTTCGCATATCTTAAAAAATTTGCTGAATTTGAATTTGTTATGAAGATTTATAACTGAGAAACGATTAGAGAGATCTTTAATCTCGTTCTTTTGTGCGAATATGAAGGCGAATGATATTCGCCGTGCTAATATGACTGGAATGGTCATCCTCCGTTCACTTGTCACAGAGAATGATCATTCTCCATGTAATTTAACACGGAGAATGATCATTCTTCGTGTAATTTAACACGAAGGATGTCATTCTCATGCGTTTTAATACTGGGAATGATCATTCTCCGTGTAATTTAAAACGAAAAATGATATTCTCCGTGTTAAATTACACGGAGAATGGTCATTCTTATACGTTTTAACACGAAGAATATCATTATCCGTATAATTTAACAAGGAGAATGACATTCTACGTATTTTTATACACGAAGAATGGCATCATTCGTGTAATTTACCACGAAGAATGATATTCTCCGTGTTAAATTACACGGAGAATAGTCATTCTCATGCGTTTTAACACATAAAATCCCATTACCCGTGTAATTTAACAAGGAGAATGACATTCTCCGTATTTTTATACACGGAGAATGGCATCCTCCGTGTAATTTAAATCATTCTTCGTATTAAATTACACGGAGAATGATATTTTCCATGTAATTTAAGACAGATAATGGTCATTCTCATGCGTTTTAACGTATGAGAATGCCATTCTCCGTATAATTTAACACGGATGATGTCATTCTCCGTGTAATTTAATACGGAGAATGTCATTCTCCACGTTAAATTACACGGATGATGAATTTAAGATGGAGAATGGTCATTCTCATGCGTTTTAACGCATGAGAATGCCATTCTCCATGTAATTTAACACGGAGGATGTCATTCTCCGTGGCCATTCTCCGTGAAAGAGTGGCGGAGAATGGCCATTCTCCGTCATTATTACACGGAGAATGACCATTCTCCGTGATTTTGTTATAGAAGACACCGTAGATGTTATAAAAGATACAGACACAGAAAAATAAAATTTAAACAGAAGGTAGAAGTTCTTTTATTACTATGTCTACAAAGGAACTATTACAGATTCAGAAAGACGCATACTGTTATTCTATAAATGATCTATTACAAAAACTCATATTGTTCTTATACAAATGATCTATTACAGATTCAGAAAGGCCTAAAAAAGTCGAGAATGGGGTTAATCTTCACAGAAGCGCAACCCTTATTCTTCTTGGTGCACATACTAGAAGATTGATCTCCATCGAAGCGTATTCCAGGGCAGAGCACTATGGGTGAGCATATAATGGTTGAAAACCGAAAACCGAACCTAACCGAACCGAAATATGACAAACGGTTCGGTTTTTTTGGTTATCGGTTCGGTTTACGGTTTGAAAATTTAAAAATTTGAAATAACGGTTCGGTTTTCGGTTCTTCATCCGAAAAACCGAACCGAACCGAAAACCGATTTAGATTTAGTAATTTATCAAACTACCCACAATATACATATACTAATGTTTATTAACCCCTAACTGAGCGCACTCTCTTCTCCTATTCTATGTCGGTGCTTCTTTGAGCACTCTCTCTATCTACCCTCAATCTATATATACTAATATCTTTCACTCTATGTAATATAACAATTCATAAATACAATAAATCATATATTTTTTAAAATTTGTTATTTAAATAGGCCCATTTTGCTAAAAACTTGAAGGCCATGCACATTGGCCCATGAAACCGAACCGACCGAAAACCGAACCGAATTAATTCGGTTCGGTTTTTGTTCGGTTTTTATAAAAACGGTTCGGTTTTCGGTTTTGAAAATTACGATTTACGATTATTTCGGTTTTCACATATTCGGTTCGGTTTGAACCGAACCGAACCGATGCTCACCCCTACAGAGCACAACATGTGGCTCTTCAAGCATAACGGGCTGCTAGACCGTTACTGAGAAGGGTATAGCATGACCCCCAACTTTTCGACAAAGCATGAAGACTGCCAAGATATTGTTCAGGTTCGATCAAGGTGTTCCAATGCATCTCGAGATTCACTACTACGTGTTCTTCTATAAGGACATAACTACTTTGAACGAAGAGATCCACAGCCAACAGCCAACTGAAGCCAGACCAGGGTCCTCTTAAAGCTAAGTCAGGGTCGTGCATAATGGGAATGCTATGAAGATGATGGAGTTTAATCATCAAGAAACCCCTTTTTATAGGCCATATTGGCCAATAAATGTAGATAAACCTAATAGTCAACATAATGAATCTCATTTAATAGGTTCGTTACAAGTGTAAGCCATGCCACAAACTCCTCAACTTCCCCCAAGAAAGAAGGTGGCAATTAAGACTTCTTCAAAGACAGTCATTAAAGAAAATGCAAAGTCCCACCACCCCTCACACACACACTGAGAAAGCCATTCTCCGTGTAATTTAACACGGAGAATGATATTCTCCATGTTTTTATACACGGAGAATGTCATTCTCCGTATTTTTATACACGGAAAATGCCATTAAACGTGTAATTTAAAACGGAGAATGGTCATTCTCATGTGTTTTAACACTGGAAATGACCATTTTCGTGTAATTTAAAACGGAGAATGACATTCTCCATGTTAAATTACACGGAGAATAGTCATTCTTATATGTTTTAACACGGAGAATATCATTATTCGTGTAATTTAACAAGGAGAATGACATTCTCATTGTTTTTGTATACGGAGAATGGCATTCTCCGTGTAATTTAACACGGAGAATGATATTCTCCGTGTTAAACTACACGGAGAATAGTCATTCTCATACGTTTTAACACTGGGAATGACCATTCTCCGTGTAATTTAAAACGGATAATGACATTCTCCGTGTTAAATTACACGGAGAATAGTTATTCTTGTGCGTTAACATGGAGAATATCATTATCCGTGTAATTTAACAAGGAGAATGACATTCTCCATGTTTTTGTACACAAAGAATGGCATCCTTCGTGTAATTTAACACGGAGAATGATATTCTCCGTGTTAAACTACACGAAGAATAGTCATTCTCATGCGTTTTAACACATAGAATTCCATTATCCGTGTAATTTAACAAGGAGAATGACATTCTCTGTGTTTTTATACACGGAGAATGGCATCCTCCTTGTAATTTAAATCATTCTCCGTGTTAAATTACACGGAGAATAGCACGTGTAATTTAAGACAGAGAATGGTCATTCTCAGCGTTTTAACGCATGAGAATGCCATTCTCCGTGTAATTTAACACGGAGGATGCCATTCTTCGTGTAATTTAACACAGAGAATGACATTCTTCGTGTAATTTAAGACGAAGAATGGTCATTCTCATACGTTTTAATGCATGAGAATGCCATTCTCCGTACTAAATTACACAGAGAATGGTATTCTCCGTGTAATTTAAGACGAAGAATGGTCATTCTTATGTGTTTTAACATGGAGGATGCCATTCTCCGTGTAATTAGAGCGGAGGATGCCATTCTTCGTGTTAAAATTATGGAGAATGGCATCCTCCGTATAATTTAACACGGAGAATGAACATTCTCATGCGTTTTAACCTCCGACATGGTGTGAAGTGTAACGCCCCAGTCCTAAAATACGCAGGACTAGGATACGTATACATGCCAGCTACGCATCGAGAGGACTCCAGCCCAGCTCGAATACGTATAAGTTGCCTGGTTTTCTAAAGCAATCTACAAATATCTCAATCCACTGAAGATAAACTATTGTATAAACCAAGTAAACTAATGCTGGTCAGACATTAGCAAACCGGTTACTACAAGTAACAAAAAAATATAATATACAATAAAGTGGACAAGACTCTAATGCAATTATTTTGAACAAGCTTCTAATGAAAGATAAAGCTTGTAAAACAAGGCTATACAGCAGCAATGTCAAAGTAATCTAAGATAGGACAAAATCTAATCACGGAAGAGAACGATAAAGTATCAACTAAATATACCTGCAGTCTTGGTGTAGCAATCATCCTCCATCAGTGTACCATACCTTCATATAATACCTGGAGAGATCACCAGGTCCTCAGAAGACTAGCAAGATACATAATATACAAGCCTACTGTACAGTGAACAACATACAGAAGAAAGTGAAATAAACAATGATCAATAAGGACGTCTCAAATCGTAACGCCATAGGACGCTGTCACGCCCCAGAACCAGAATACTGGAGAGCGGAGGCGTACATAGCCAGCTACGTATATTGAAGTGCAATCCATCTCGCTATACGGTCACGACTGTCTAGATACATGAGGGTTTAACTACAATCCATCAGTCTCATATGGTCATGAACAAGCCTATTGTCTCAATCACAAGCAAGTAGTAACAGTCATAATATATTAGAACATCAAATATATAATAGTAAGGCGTCACATACATTACATATTGGATGATTATGAAGCTAGTCATACAAAATGTCAGGACTAGCAAGAGTTTTAGTCAATACATGATCAACCCTAGGATTTGTCAATCATGTTACAGTCCGTAGGCAGATAGTAAATAAAGGTGCAATACGAGCTAACACATGCTCGCCGGCTAAACACCTCAAAAGAATAATTTTACAATAAAGTGGAAGGACAAAAAGAAACCCACTCGTTGCCAAGGTTACGCCTGGTGGTCACCATCTGGCTGGAAGGTAGGTAGATCCTCTGGTGCTGCTCCGATATCTGGCCACACAAAACCAGCTGGGTCAGACCCCAGAAATAGCAAGTGCCACAAAGGAGGCTTCACTTAGGAACTAAAACCAACATACCATAAATAAATATTAAAGATGATTATAAACTAAACATATAATAATAAAGATAACAACAGTAAATTGAGTACGAGGAAACCATTCAAGTAGCCAGGTCACAACCCTTAAACCAAATAAGGACCGAGATTGTAACCCTTCACCTGAATAGAAACCCATCTCAATTACTTGTTGGTAAGCAAGAACATAGGATAAAATAAGTAAATAAACGAAGAGAGGACACAGAACTGCTCCGGGCGCCAGGTTACAACCCTTAAACCAAACAAGGACCGGGGTTGTAACCCTTCGCCTGTACAGAACTGGACCCCCGATCGTTATTGTTAAGGCCAGTATAAATAATCATGCTATTGAAGTAAAATAAAACATGACGAGCATGGCATGGGGAGCACTAAGACAATAAACGAAGGGAGGACACAGAACTGCTCCGGGAGCCAGGTTACAACCCTTAAACCAAACAAGGACCGGGATTGTAACCTTTCGCTGAACAGAACTGGTCCCCTGATCATTATTGTTAAGACAAGCATAAATAATCATGTCTTGTCATAATCTTGCACAGGATCAGGATAAATCGAAGCTGGGCTAGACTTCATTCAATCAATCACGGCCAAGCAAAGAGTACGGCTTGATACTTTAACTAACTAGGGTTATTACAAGTCCAGTTACTAGCAAGATGCAATAAGATCATCCCACAGCCACAAGCCCTGCAGCCCATCCAGGTTATCCAGGTCGAATGTCCATTTAAGAAGGGTACAACACTTGACGGTGTGCTGGAAATATGTCCTACTCGTCGGTACGCTACAAGTCCACTTAGTGCGTCCAGATAACGGGATTGCCTGTAGCTGGAAAAATCTCTTCATGACTACTGAATCATTCTAGTTAATTAGCCTTAATCAATTTCAGTAGGTACCCCTGACCGTGGTACTCAGGGATCCCCATCCTAGACATGATGCAAGACAGTACCAGTTTAATTGTACAAATACAATCGCCCACGGTGTCCAGGTCTTTCATACTTGTCATGTCAGGCTAGCTGTTATGACAGCATGTCGAGATATATCATGTCAGTTTACTTGTCAAGAGTGCGCCACAGCGGGCCACTATCGTGTTCTATTCTTACATTATCATGAATAAGAGAAACTTACATAAAATAACTAGTGACATATTCTTGAAGCCAAGGAAAAGATGTACAACTTTCATGTTTTGAGTTTTTCAAGATTCTAGCTACAAAACAACTTAAACAGGCAAAAACAGTAAAATAGAGCAATTCCGGCGCATGGAATTCCTGCACATCCGTGCGTGGAAATTTCTGCACATCCGTGCGTGGGAATTCCTGCACATCCGTGCATGGAAATTCCTGTACATCCGCGCATGGAAATTCCTGCACATCCGTGCATAAGAATTCCTGCACATCCGTGCATGAGAATTTCTGCACATCCGCGCATGGGAATTCCTGCACATCCGTGCGTGGGAATTCCTGCACATCCGCGCGTGGGAATTCCTGCACATCCGCGCATGGGAAACTCACGTTGCGTCTTCAGTACATGCGCGTAAGGAACCTACGCGCATGACACGCTCGAAGTTAAAGGATGCGTTGTCGGGACTTCACGGCGCATGGCCTCCCGGCGCATGGCCTCCCGGGCGCATGGGGGTCATCGTCTCCAATCAGCAAGTTCAGCCATAAAAGTTTCGAAAACTTGCCATGGCCATAACTTCCTCATCCGAAGTTGAAATCAAGCGAAACAAAAGCCAAAACTGCATGAAATTGAATTCTCTACAACATAGAACCATTAGTTTTCGAAAATAACCCAGTTTTAGAGATCAAAACCAAAAAAATAAAAAGTTGCAAACTTAGATCTACAAGAATTCATCGATCAAATCCAAAAATGCCAAGTTCTAAAGAGGCTTAGAATCAAGTAAGGAAGAGAATGAAATAATAAAACTTGAGATCCTTCATGAAGTAAGTTGCACTTGCCTAGGCTTGGTAGGTGGGAGGAGTAAATGAAGAAGATGGAGAAGTAAATGCAAAGTAACGGAGGAGAGAGAAGAAGTTGACTTATATAGCAAACCCTCTCATTTTAACCCAAAATAAACCAAACCAAGACAAGCCAAGTCAAGTCAAGTTGAACCAAGTTGAACCAATCAAGTCAAAATTTAAACCAAGGCTAAGCTAAGCAAGATAAATCAAAATACGGGCCACCTCACAATTGTCATAAATTCGTATACGTATCCTGAAAATACGTATAATAGAAAACGGGAGTGACAATTCTACCCACCTTAAAAGAATTCCGTCCTCAAAATTTAATCAAGAGGCTAGAGATGTCGGGACAAGCTATATTAATCACAAGCAAGTTATAACTAGGCAACCATTCAAGCAATCATTCATGCAAGCAAGGAAGCTGAGGGTGTAGGGCATAAAAAGGACATTATGCCTTACGAATCAAACAGGTCGGGATATCGCGATCGGATATCATCCTCGCGCTCCCACGTTGACTCACCCAAAGAATGATGACCCCAAGCAACACGAACTAAACTAATAGTCTTATTCTTGAGTATCTTCTCTCTCCGGTCCAATATAGATACGGGCCTCTCCTCATACGAAAGGTTGGTATTAACAACCAATTTCGAATGATCCAGGATGTGGCTCGGGTCCGAGATATACCTTCGTAATTGGGATACATGGAACACGTCATGCACCTCTCTTAGCGACGGCAGAAGAGCGAGACGATAGGATACATCACCTACTCGCTCCAGAATATCGAACGGCCCTATTTACCTAGGACTAAGCTTTCCCCGTATGCCGAAACGAATGACGCCACGGTTAGACAAAATCCTCAGGAATACATGGTCGCTGATAAAAAACTCAAGAGGACACCGATGAGAATCCGCCCAATGACGCTGGCGATCTTGGGCAACTCGAAGATGATCTCTGACTCTCCTGACCACTTCAACGGTCTGAGCAATCATTTCCGGACCGAGCATCTGTCTCTCTCCAACATTGTCCCATGCTAGCGAAGATCGGCACTTCCTACCATACAGTGCCTCAAATGGTGCTATCTAGATGCTGGCCTAGAAATTGTTGTTGTATGAGAACTCCACCAGGTGCAGATGATCTTTCCATGAACCACCAAAGTCGAGTGTACAAGATCTCAACATATCTTCAAGAGTCTGGATTGTGCGTTCTGACTGGCCATCTGTTTGTGGGTGATAGGCTGAACTGAACTGGTGGCGAGTCTCCAAACTCTCCTGCAGACTATACTAAAAGTACGACGTATATCTGGAATCTCTGTCCGAAGTGACACTGACTGGTACACCCGTGCAACCTGACTATCTGCCTGAAATACATCTCTTCAAGCTGAGCCGTCGGCTGACCGACTCTGAATGGAAAGAAAGTGAGCCACCTTTGTGAGTCTGTCTATAATAACCCAAATAGCATCTCTGCCAGCCGGAGATCTAGGTAATCCAGTCACGAAATCCATGGTTATATGCTCCCACTTTCATTCTAGAATTGGCAAGGGCTAAAAAAGTCCATCTGGCCTCTGATGTTCAGCTTTAACTTGTTGGAAAACCAAACATCGAGAGGCAAACCGGGCTATCTCCCTCTTCATGCCATTCCACTAAAAATGCTGACGAATATCTCGGTACATCTTCGTGCCACCGGGATGAATGGAATACTGAGAACTGCGAGCCTCTGCCATGATCTCGTGTCCGATATCACCGCTGGGTACACAAAGACGCCTCCCATGCCTAAGTGTACCGTCTTCATGAATGTATAACTCTGGTCGCCGTCCTGCCTCGCACTCTGCTCTGAGCCGCTGAAGCTTGGAATCTGCTGACTGAGCCATCCGAATCCTCTCAATTATAGTGGACTAAACTTGCATGCTGGCCATCAACGCCACACTAGAAGGGAGAACAACTTCTATACCCATCTTCTGAAGATCCGCTAACAACTTCGGCTGCGTTGTTAGAAAATAAACTCCGGCTCTCCTACTCAATGCATCTGCAACGATGTTGGCCTTCCCTGGGTGATACTGTAAGTTGACATCATAATCCACAAGAAGCTCCAGCCATCTCCTCTGACGCATGTTAAGATCCTTCTGGATGAAAATATACTTCAGGCTCTTGTGGTCGATAAAAATCTCCACCCTATCTCCGTACAAGTAGTGCCTCCACAACTAAAGTTCAAACACTACTGCTGCCAGTTCCAGGTCATGGGTTGGATAATTTCTTCCATGATCACGAAGTTGTCGTGACGCATAAGCTATTACCTTCCCATGTTGCATTAGAACACATCCTAAACCTCTGCCTGAAGCATCGCAATATACTAAGAATCCTCCAGTTCTATCTGGAAGCGTGAGAATGGGTGCCGTCATCAAGCCTCGCTTCAACTTCTCAAAAGAATCCTGGCACTCTGCTGTCCAAGCAAACTGCACATCCTTGCGGGTCAACTGGGTCAATGGCGCTGAAATTCGAGCAAAGTCTGAAACAAATCGCCGGTAGTAGCCGGCCAAACCAAGAAAACTACGAACTTCTGCAACTGTGCGGGGTACTGGCCACGTCTCAATAGCCGCGATCTTCTAGGGATCCACTTCTACTCCTCCTCTGGTGATGATATGACCCAAGTACGAAATACGATCGAGCCAGAACTCGTATTTACTGAACTTGGCATACAATTGGTGCTCTCTGAGAATCTGAAGAACCACACGGAGATACTGCTCATGCTCTGCCTCATTTTTGCTGTAGACCAGGATGTCGTCTAGGAACACAATCACGAACTGATCCAAGTAGGGCATGAAGATACGATTTATGAGGTCCATGAATACAGCTATCTCATTGGTTGCTCCAAATGGCATCACAAGGAACTCCCAATGCCCATATCTAGACCTGAAAGCTATCTTCGGGATGTCCTGCTCTCTGACTCTGATCTGATGATATCCTGAGTGTAAGTCGATCTTCGAGAATTACTGCTGCCCCCTTGAGTTGATCAAACAAGTCATCTATCCTCGGGAGATGGTATATGTTCTTGATTGTCACTGAATTCAAGGTACGTTAATCTACACATAATCTGGACGTACCATCCTTCTTTTTCACAAGAAGCATCGGGGCTCCCCAAGGTGATCCACTTACACGAATGAATTCTTTGGTTCTAAGTTCTTCAATCATCTTGTACAATATCTCTAATTCTGACGGTACCATCCTGTAGACTCTCTTTGACACTGAGGCTGTCCCGGACATCAAGTCGATGGTGAACTCGATCTCCGTTCTGGCGATCCCTGGAAGCTCTTCAGGGAAAACATCTGAAAACTCTTCGACTATTCGAGGTAATTGCACGGCTGCAACCGCCATCCGCAATACTGGAGAAGAAGGTTCAACTTCGCCTCGGGAGAAGGAAAACTCAGGCTCGCCTGGAATGCTAAAAACATCATCATGCCAAGATGGCAGTCTATCATAGCATACTGGTCCCTCAACCAATCCATCCCTAAGACCACATCATAATCGGCCATCGGAAACTCTATCAATCTAGCGGGGAACTCTCTACCGTTAACTACGATCCGACACGAGAAAACACTCTATCTACTCCACAAGTCCGTTACCAGTAAGTATATTGTAAAACCCCTAAATTTTCTACTATTCTTTTAAATAAATTTGGTAATGATTAATTTTTTTGTATTGCACTTCGCGCACGAAAATTCGTTTTTCGAGTTTGCTCGACGAATGCGATTATGTGCGAGCGTACATATTTTAGAAAAACATTTTTTTTCTATTTTTTATAGTTTCAAATAATTTATATAAAAATTATTTTAGCTATCGTACCAAAATTTTAAGCTTATTATTTTATTTATTTTATTGGTACAAAGCCTTTCGTTTATAACAATTATTGATAATATTTGTGCATACGTATATATTTCCTAAACTTTACTATTTTTTTTAAATAAAATACTTTTTGATATTTATTAATATTAATATTTTATTATTCAAAAAGATATTTAAAAATATTTATTTTGAAATTATTATTATTGGTATTTTGAAAAATATATTTGGAAGTTATTGTGGCCATTTAAATCTTGATTTGATTTTTGGATTTATTTACATAGATTAAATTAATATCCATATTTGGAATTTGAATTATCTTATTTGATTTTAAAATAAAGATAGAAAATTAATTAGATTTAAATTGATTTGGATTTGGATTTGATTGATTTTAAATTAAGTTGCAAATTATCTAAAAAGGGGATTTAAATCTTTTCCTAATCCCTATCCAATTGGAAATTCCCACATTCTATAAATAGGCAGGTACTCCTCCATATTATTTCTTCACAATTTATCTTCCACAAAATCCACATCCAAACTGTGCATCGTGTCCGTGCCTTTCCTATCCACTATTTATTTTTCTTTTATAAATACATTATTTTCATCGCGTCCGACACACCCGGACGCATCTCCTTGTCATCATCATCATCGTGTCGGACACACTCGATACGCCTGACAACATCCTTGACTCAACCCAAATCCTAAACCTAATCCAAGCTGCCTGTCCTGGCCGCCTCCGTCGCGACGTAACCACCCTAACTCTCCGCAACCAACCTCCGTCTCCACCACCGCACACCACCCCACAATCGACCGTTCCGCCAACGCCAATGACCACCAACAAAA